>PYXC01002020.1:627500-630000 GCA_015244755.2 Tenualosa ilisha
CAATGAATGAATGTATGAAGGACCAAATGGTGACAACCACTGCTAGTTTGTGTTTCGTCTGTCAGCTGGTCATTGAGAGCTCGAAACAGGAGCCCTTAACAAGGCGTGCTGTAAATATCTATTACCATTCACTAACCGCCTAACAGCCTTCATAAGCCACGCTGGCCATCAAACAAGCCGAGCGGCCAAGGGCCAAGCCAGCTTTCAGCCGCCCAAATGAGCAGAATGATCGCTACATTTGTGGACAGAGGTTAAAAGTGGAAACGTGCACTTTGATGGAGAGATGGCGAGAGAGGGAGAAAGAAAAGTGAAAGAGAGAATGAGAGAATGAGACAAAGAGAGAGAGGGGGCGAGAGAGATAGAGGTAGAGATAAAGAGAAGGAGGCAGAGAAAGAGAGAGAGAGACAGGAGATGGAGAGCCAACACGAGAGGGAGACAGAGACGGAGAGAGAGAGAGAGAGAGAGTGAGAGAGGGGAGAGATGGAAAGAGAGAGAAGGAAGCTGACTGACTGGAGAGCAAGAGGGGTCATGGCCACCCGTCTGTCGTTTTGCTAATTAAACGGGCTGCCCCTGTGACCCCGGCCACGGCCTAATAAATTTCCAGCGGTTCTCTTCTCCTGCTGTCTTTTTTAATACATTAGGTCAGCAACCTGCCCACACTTTGCCTTATTAACCGGGGACCGAGGAGGGAGAGGGGGACGGCACTGGGCCCTCATGTCACACACACACACACACACACACACAGTAAATTAAAAATGTTTACGTATTTAAAGCGGGCTCGCTGTAGCCAGATAGACTAGAACGTTGGCTAGTTAGCAAACAGTTATCCAATTTAGCTGAATAAGCTGTCTGAAGAATTATGTTCTTCAAAAATAATGACCTCATAAGGTCACTGTTGTGACTGAAGTTGGGCAGACACCTCTGTTTCATTGAAATGAGTATTCCTCTGCATCTCCATTGACCAAAGCTCTGCACTGACATCTCTGCTGGACTCTGCTGGAGGTAAAAATATTCTGAAACCTTGCAAGAGCGATTTGACATGTTGAACGTTTAGCGATGATTTGAAATTGCTTACAACGGCATAACATGTTTAATTCACAACTCCTCTCTGCAACGGTTTTGTCTTGTTGTTGTCCATCTTCTGTCTCAATTACCAATAATTCAAATATTACCACTCAAATATTTAAGGACTAAAATTCATTATTCAAATACATAGTTTTCTTTTCATCAATAAAAAAATCAACTTTTCAAAGAAATTTTTAAAGTTGAGTTGTTTTTTTAAAGACCTCATGCTGAAACTGGTAGCCATGGTCAGTAACAGCGGTGGTGGCCAGCACTTGGGTCAGATTTCCTCTAGGGTTGTGTGCTCTACTGAGGTGATAATATACTAATGGGGTGTTTACAGAAACACGTCATGGCTCTCAGCTATACACCATCAACCAGTGTGTGTGTGTATGTGTGTGTGTGTGTGTGTGTGTGTGTATGTGTCAGAGAGAGGGGGAGAAAGAGTTATAGAAAGAGATAGACAATATGTGTGTGTGTGTGTGTGTGTGTGTGTGTGTGTGTGTGTGTGTGTGTGTGTGTGGATATATGTCATGAAGTTGTTCCATCACACTATCATCAACTCATACCCGCTTTAAACTGATCATCTTGACTGACCTCTGTGTGTGTGTGTTTGTGTGTGTGTGTATGTCTGAGTGTATGTGTGTGTGTGTGTAGGGTAGAGACATTATCACCCACTCATCTCTAGTAAATAACCCCATGAGTGAGCCAGCCCATGCGGTTACCGTGGTAACTTTCCCTGAGCCCTGTGGTGGCCCCGTGTGAGTGACCTTTTCCACTAGGCGACATCCAATCCTCTGTTTGTGTGTGTGTGTGTGTGTGTGTGTGTGTGTGTGTGTGTGGTGTGTGTGTGTGTGTGTGTGTGTGTGTGTGTGTGTGTGTGTGTGTGTGTGTGTGTGTGTGTGCGCGCGCGCGCGCGCGAGACCACCGGTCCAGGCGTGATGAAGTGTGAATGAGCCCCCAAACAGAACTTTTAAACTCTTAACACCCCACCCAATCAACCTCAGCCTGATCCATTGGGACGGGGAACAAGCTCTTGCCCTGCCAATGACCTCCCTACACACACACGTACACATACACATACGTACACACACACACAGTAAATGCAGTCTCTGACACAGTCCAACCTTGGTACCACACATACATACACACTCATAAACATCTGTGCCCTAGATCTGGTACCATGTGAACACACACAAACACACACACACACGCACACACACTGCATTATGACACTGTGACAGCAACCCTCTTAACCTCTCCTTGCAGAACACAGTTAGAGGATAAAACTTTACTATACCATATGGCTACCACCCAGCGAGCTCTCGTCTGAGGTGTGTGTGTGTGTGTGTGTGTGAGCTCCATGACATTCAGTAATGTGCTGCTGACACGGGCACCAGACCATACCCAATGGTTCTTGTGATTGTGCAGCAAATTA
>PYXC01002020.1:635000-642500 GCA_015244755.2 Tenualosa ilisha
AAAGACGAAAGAAAAAGAGGTAGGAGTGAGGGACAGAGTGAGAGAGAGAGTGAAAGAGAAAGAGAGACAAAGCGAGAGAAAGAGAGTGTGTGTGTGTGTGTGTAGGTTGGAGGGGGGGAACACTTCTGAATGCTTAATGTTCAGATAATTGTGAAACACAGACACACAACGGCAGGTAGCCATGGTGCTGGCCTCCGCCCTGTCCAACAGGGGCTGTAATTAAGGAGCAGCTATGCCGTCTGTGTGTCTGTGTGTGTGTGTGTGTGTGTGTGTCGTGGCCTGGCCCAGAGAGCAAGAGCTGACGGTTCGCACCACCCGCCTCTAATGACGCGGGTTAAAGAGCTATTATACAGCTCATTAAAATATATGATCCCACCGTGCAAGCAAGCATGCGCACACACACACACACACACACACACTCAAAGGCATGAGCACACACATGCATGTACATCTACACATACACACACACACACACAGAGACACATAAAGGCATGAGGACATACGTACACGTATACACACACACATAGAAATGCAAATGCGCACACACACACACACACACACACACACACACACACACACACACACACACACCCGCGCACACTAATGGGGATCACTGAGAAAGGGAGAGCTGGCATATCATGTTAATATTGGCCACACTACAGCCACGAGGTTTACATGCACACACACACACACACACACACACACACACACACACACACACACACACACACAGTGATAGACACCAACACACCCCCACACACACATCCAGGAAATACGGAAGAGGTGGAGGGATTATGGACACACACACTTCATTCAGTGACATAAGGTGGACAAACTGACAGTTAGGACCTACTATGTTTTAATTATTCTCAATTATAATTTTCTGTGTTCTGCTTGACACACCTTTGCTGTACATGGATGGGTCCCTTTCTAAGGAAAACAGTAATCAGATCTGTGCACCTGCCTCTCTCTGCTCTTGTTAAATAAACACACACACACACACACACACACACACACACACACACACACATACACACACACACACATCCCCATCTCTAGATTTTTCTACTTTTATTTCCTGGAACAACAGACCCACATTTCCCATCTCTACCTGTGTGGCTCACACTCACTCTCACACACACACACACACCTGTCCTACCCTGCAGACCTTTCCCGGGGTCTGACGTGGAATTTAAGCATGGAATCTCCGGCCTCAGAAGGAGATTCAAGCACCAGTATCCCACCACAGCACAGGGCACCACACCACACAACACCACCCAACCCCACACCACAGCACAGCACACCACACAACACCACCCAACCCCACACCACAGCACAGCACACCACCACACAACACCACCCAACCCCACACCACAGCACAGCACACCACACAACACCACCCAACCCCACACCACAGCACAGCACACCACACAACACCACCCAACCCCACACCACAGCACAGCACAGCACAGCACAGCACACAACACCACCCAACCCACACCACAGGACAGCACAGCACAGGGCACCAACCAACACTATAGCACACCAAACAGCACCCGACACCACCCAACACCCCCTGACAGCATCCAACACCACCCGACAGCATCCAACAGCACAGCACAGAGCACCCAACACCACCCAGCAGCACCCAACACCACCCAACAGCACAGCACAGAGCACCCAAAACCACTTGACAGCACCCAACAGCACAGCACAGAGCGCCCAACACCACCCGACAGCACCTAACAGCACAGCACAGAGCACCCAACACCACCCAACAGCACCCAACACCACCCAACAGCACAGAGCACCACACAACACCACCCAACAGCACAGAGCACCACACCCTAGCTGGCACAAGCTCTAAAAAGACGTTTAGCCTAACTGTTGGCTTTCAGCGAACACTTCTGAAATAGCTTATTGATACACAGAGGAGGAGGAGGAGGAAGATGTGCTGTGTGTGTGTGTGTGTGTGTGTGTGTGTGTGTGTGTGTGTGTGTCTTCTGCTAGTTGATTTTCCTGCATGGCCTTTATCAAAGAGACTAAGGGGGCTCTAAAGCCCAGACAGAGAGAGTGCTTATGTTTAACGACCAGCGTGAGGGCCGGGTATTGATCCTCCTTCACACTGTGTGCTGCAGCGTGGCCTTAGTTCAATCCAGACACACACACACACACACACACACACACTCATACATGCAGTCACACCGCCTGAGTGCTTTTAAAATAGAGTATTCATGATAGCACTCTGAAAAATCAAAACTCTTCTTCGATCCAGACCCAAGATACCAGATAAATATATATTTCTGACTGTGAGGTGATGCAGCTTCACACAAATACAAACACAAACACACACACACACAGTGTTATTTTTCTTTGAGGATTTTGTTTTAGTGTCAGAACAGCTGCGTCTCTGTTGGATATGTAGGTGGAGCTTAGTCTTTGACTTCCTGGTTAAAGTAAACAAGAGGCAGGGCCAGCACTGACCTTCTACACTCTGCCACCCACCCAAACAAACACATACACACCACACACACACACACACTGCCCAACTCACCCACAACCCACACACTGCATTCATCCATGCACACAAACACTTCACAGGAGGGGAACATTTTCTGCAGCGGACACTTTCTTATTCCAATGCGCTCACACGCACACACACTCTCTCATACATACACACACAGCGACAGAGAGAGGGGAGAGGGAAGGAGGGAGGGAGAGAGAGAGAGAGAGAGAGAGATGGGGGGGGAGAACCACATGAAGAGAGGTCTGGCCTTGCAGTTCCACACGGGAGGGATGTCTCTTTTTAGAAGCGGAGGAACGAAGAAAAGAGAGATGACAGAGGGAAAGACAGAGAGCAAAAGAAAGAAAGAGAGAGAGAGAGAGAAAGAGAGGAGTCAATTGATTCAACAGGGGCCAGATTACAGCGTGATCCCTCCTTCAGATGCCCACTTGACTGGGAAGTGACTGCACAAGCCTGGAGCCAGACATGAATTTAGCCGTTTGGAGTGAAGAATCTCCACTGAGACAAGACAGACAGAGAGAGAGAAGAAAAGAGACGCATGGAGAGAAGAAGAGGGAAGGAGGGAGAGAGATGTTATCAGACAGAGAGATAGGAGAGAAGGAGGGATAGTGATGTTATCAGACAGAGGAATGGAAAGCAGATATTACAGACAGGGAGAAGGAACGAGAATGATGACCAGACTCACACACACACTCCTGCCAGCTAAGATTTAGGTTTGTGAGGACTGGTGTGTGTGTGTGTGTGTACCTCTCACTTCTCTCTCGCTCTCACACTCTCTCTCATGCACATACATACGCGAACATGCGCACACACACACACACACACACACTAATGTACTACATTGATAAACTGTCAAACCACCAATAACACACAACAATAGACTGAAAGGCCCTGCAGACTGAGGAGCCTTCCATGTCTGCAGCTCTTCTGAGTGGACTTCCTCTCATCCGTCCATCCATCCATCCATCCATCCATCCATCCATCCATCCCTTCAACTAGTTGGCCATTAGCTCCATACGAACCACAAGGCCTCAGACTGCTCTCCAGAAATCTGAGGGTATCACAGCCAGTATGCTGTAATTGTATCAAGAGTACTTTTTTACAATGTTTTTTTTTGTGCCATAGAAATTAACTGTCTCTCTCTCTCCCTCCCTCTCTCTCCCTCTCTCTCTCTCACCCATTGCTCTCCTGCCCTCCCCGCTCGAGTGGTAAGGCTGATTTAGGGTCTGGTTAAGGGCTTTCTGAGCATCTCACCCAGCTTAAGACAGAGGAGACTCTGGGCCGACAGGAGGAGGGAGGAGACAAGACACGGGGGGGGGGGGGCACACTGACTCATAAAGATCAGACACTTCTTATGTTGTTCATGACAAAAGAAAAAAAAAAAAGATTGCGTTCATTCGTAAATTAATACATTTGTGTGAAGTGTTTTAAGTGACTATTTGAACTGGAAAATGTCCCACATAAACATTTGAATTCAGTCACAACATACAGCAAGATGCTTGATGAGTCTGTATGTTAGTTCTAGATGGCGACTCTATTTAGTGCTTAGGCTGGAGAATGAATCACTTTTAATGCCTCTGTTTGAGAGTAATGTACTGCGTCATAATAAAAGCAGAGTGCTTGGGATGAAAAGAGAAATAGAGTTTTCAGTTTTCTATTTCTCATCCACCCAAATAGCAGTGGTTACTGACCAATGGTCAACATGAACCCACCTCTGGGCCCAAACTGGCAACAGGTCATGGGCAGGGCTCACATTGGTGCCCAGCCCGGGGCCAGGGCCGAGGCCAAGGGTGCCCACCTCAGAGACTAGACCAAACACACACACACACACACACACACACACACACACACACACACACACACACACACACACACACAGTCCTCTCCCAGACTTAAGAGTCCATCACTACTCCATCACTGTGTAATAGGATACCGCCACCTCTCATACACGCCCTCTGAGACAAACTAACCTTGCATGAACTGACTGACACACACACACACACACACACATACACACACACACACACGTAATCATCTCTCGAGCAGGTCACCCCGACCACATTCATTTCCGTGGCCGCGTCTGCCCTGCTCACTAGGACAGGCTTAATTTCATTAAGGCCCCGCAAGCCCTTTATTACAGTCGGCACTGCTGGGCCTCCACACCAAATTGCTCCTGACTTCATTTCAATATGGCTATCAAGGTGATTGTGAAGGGGCGGGGGTTTGAGTGTATGTGTGTGTGTGTGTGTGTGTTTATGTGTGTGTGTTTGTGTGTGTGTTTCCGTGTGGTGGGATGTTGACGTGAAGAATTTACTGTCTGCAAAAGCAAGCACTTTCCTCCCCCCAACCCCAGTCCCATTCTTGAGCATGAATCTTATTTGTAATTGGATGTTGGGGGTGTCACCTAACCTGGGATATAGGGAGGGGAATGGCAGTGGGCCTCCCGCCCACTGACGTAAACTGTAAACTTATATGACCCCCCCCCCCCCCCCCCCCCCACCCTCCAAACACATCACACACCAGGACTGCAATCAGAAAATCGCATACAGATACTAGACTAAGTGAAAAAAAATAATTTATTTCTAGTGATCATGACAAAATACTGCACATGAATATATATACGCCGATTAAAATGTGTCTCTCTGGCTGTTTCCACAACGCTGGATGATATCACATCTGGGGACACACCTCGTCATGACCCTCCCTCCCCACCCCACCCCACCCCCACCCCCCCGGGGGGAAAGAAAAAAAAAAACCCTGTACCAGACACAATTCATTCTGTGCCATGGATAGAGAGTGTTGGGACAGAGAGAGGGTGTCGTGAGCGAAGGATGGAGTATGTCCTTGATGGCGCCAAGGATGGCAAGGATGGGAATGTGTGTTGGGAATGCCTTCTGGATTGGCACGGAGAAGGGAGGGGAATGCCCCCTCTGTGCCACTCACCTTCCTCCTTGAGCTTTTGGGCCTCCTCTACTTTCTTCTGTTTGGCCCGCAGGACTTCATCCGTCTTGGCTGAGAGAGAGAGAGAGAAAGAGAAAGAGAGAGAGAGAGAGAGAGAGAGAGAGAGACGTTACTTCGACTTCAAAATAAGTGGGCCTATCAGCTTCAAAGCATTCAAAACCATGTATCTGACAGTCCATGAGAGACAGGTAGAGAGGTAAGGAGATGAGTCTCAGGGAGGATCAGTCCATGAGAGACAGGTAGAGAGGTAAGGAGATGAGTCTCAGGGAGGATCAGTCCATGAGAGACAGGTAGAGAGGTAAGGAGATGAGTCTCAGGGAGGATCAGTCCATGAGAGACAGGCAGAGAGGTAAGGAGATGAGTCTCAGGGAGGATCAGTCCATGAGAGACAGGTAGAGGGATAGAGAGGGGCAACAGGGAGGATCAGTCAAGGCCTCTACCATTATCATCATCTTGATGCCAAAACCATCACAAACATCTGAAATGAATCATCACCATCAACACATCTGTCAGTAACCCCTGCGGTAAGTGGGTATGAACCCTACAATAGCAGCTACCATGGGCTATATGGCACATAACTGAAGTAGACAGCATTGCCTTTAGTTAGTTACAACTTTATTATGCCAGAGAGATAGAGAGAGGGAGAGAGAGAGGGAGAGAGAGTGAGTGAGAGAGAGAGAGAGATGGAGAGAGAGAGAGAGGGAGACGGAGAGAGGGAGAGAGGGAGATAGAGATTATGTGTGCAAGTGTGTGTGTTTGTGAGTGACAGAATAAAACATTTACATTTAGGCATTTAGCAGACGCTTTTATCCAAAGCGACTTACAACTTGTCAACTACCAAGTGTTCAGGGCCAGTCTCCCCTAGAGCAACTTAGGGTTAAGTGCCTTGCTCAAGGGTGCAACGGTGGCAGCTGGGATTTGAACCCACAACTTTTCAGGCTACTTAAAAACAAGGGTAGTAGAACATCTGAACAAACAAAACCACTTGAATGGGTTTTTTTACCCCTGCTACCGAGGGGTTTGTGTGTGTGTGTGTGTGTTTTAACTTGCTATGCAAGAGACCTAAGACCACAGTCAGTGTGTCTGTTTGTTCATCCACAGTGCTGTCTGCCAAAGAGCGCGTACACCCACACCCACCCACAAACACACACACGCACACCCACCCACACACACACACGTGCCAGAGGTCCTGAGCCCCACCCTAATGACAGGGTGTCTTTGTGCTGTAATCAGCACGAAGTGTCCGTCACGCTTCACTACACGCCCACATACACACACTATTGTCTTGTAAGTGTGTTTAACACTCAGCTGACCACACTACTTACACCAAATTACTAAACCCTTCAGGGTGTGTGTGTGTCTGTGCGTGTCCAACACTCTTGTGTACACACACACAGGCAAGCTTTACCCGAACAGATGATTCCAGCCAACTCTTGTGTGACACACAAGCGCACACACACTCACACAGACAAATCCTGCCAACTATGTTAACTTCTGTATGTGTGTGTGACTCCCTCACACACACACACGCACACTTTTCAAGCCATAAGAAAAAGATTAAGAGACACCCTAGGCACTGCGGTGTGTGTTTGTGTGTTTAAGGGGACTTTGTTAGGAAAACACTAATGGTATATTGTTCAACATCAATCAATCTCTCTTACACCCTCTCATTCCTTGTAGCCTACAGGCCTGAGTCTCTCTCTCTCTCTCTCTGTGTGTGTGCGTGTGTGTGTGTGTGTGTGTGTGTGTGTGTGTGTGTGTGTGTGTGCGTGTCCATCCACTCTCTAGTCTGAATTCACTTTCTCTCTCACACACACACTCTCTCTCTCTGATGCTCTAAAATCAAACACCTGTGTGGATGCTCTCTCCTAATAACCCCCCTGAGACAGACACACACACACACACACACACACACACACACACACAATCTCTATGACTGACAAATGTTTACACACACACACACACACAGAATTACACATCTCCATCACAACGCTATCTACATTCATTACGTCTTA
>PYXC01002020.1:647500-655000 GCA_015244755.2 Tenualosa ilisha
TCTTTAGACAGAGAACAGAGAACACAAGAAGACAGAAATACGAAGCATAAAGACAACAGCAAGCAGTTGTCTCCCCTTGCGTGCACGCACGCACACGCACACACACACACACACGCACACGCACACGCACACACACAGTACTCTGTAATATCTTTTTAAACCCTGAGCACAGGGCTGCTCAGGTGTCCGCTATCAGACACAGGTGTTCAAGCGTGTATGAGTTAGAACAAGTGTGTTTGAGTGTGTGTGTGTGTGTGTGTGTGTGTGTGTGTGTGTGTGTGTGTGTGTGTGTGTGAAGAAAATGCTGTGCTTATATTTACACACAGAGAACTCCAATAGTCCCTGTAATAACTAGCCATGCTTTCATGCAAATGCCTGTATAGGGTGAGATGCTATGAAGAGAGAAGAAAGAGTGAAAGAGAGAGAGAGAGAGGGAGAGAGACAGAGAGAGAGAGAGAGAGAGAGAGAGAGAGAGAGAGAGAGAGAGAGAGAGAGAGAGAGAGAGAGAGAGAGAGAGAGAATGTTTTAGGGGGAGGGGTTCTGGGTGTCCACATGCCAATCAAAGAGAAGCTAAATGTCAGGCTCAAAGACAACATGAGAAATAAGCACCAGGCCAAACGACAAACACAATATTACACAGCCAGCAGCACCCAGTGGAGACACGTCCCTTTGAATCAGGAATGCACTTTATACACACACACACACACACACACACACACACACACACACACACACACACACACAGTAAAACATCCACACATACATACACATGTCTGGAGATACATACACAAGCGCGCACACACACACACATAAAACACTTACACACATACCTGGAGATACAGACACACACACACACACACCTGTGTGAAGTTGGTAAACCATATGTTGCAAATTTGTATAAATCTGTATGTAAGTAAATCTGTATGTTAGTTGGTGCATCGTTTACACAAGCAAAATAAACAAACGTTTTAGAGAAACATTAATTTATCTGTTTATATATGGACACTCAGCACACCACTTTAACCTACATGAGTTAAAAATGGTCAGTATTGTTTGTGCCGTGTATATAGGCTTCTGCAGACAAAATTAACATCTGTGTACCACCATGGGTCATATCACTCTGCTTTATTCATTTGATGCATGATGTCAATCACCCTCGATGTAGATTCGCCATAGAAACCCAAGTAATTTACATCTCTGAAACAGTTTGTACATATGTACATATATCATTTTTTATAATAATTTTTTGCACGATGCACAAATGAATGCAATTTTTTTTTTTTACAGAATTGCAACATATGGAGTACCAATTTCTTGCAGGCGACACACACACACACACACACGTATGCTAACATTCTTGCTTACCTAAAAACACGCTCATCACACGATGCATCCCATGCTGTGTCCACAGACACCAACACACAACACAAAACCCCTCTTACAGGCAATGTCTTCATTAGTAAACTAGCTTTCAGAGACGTGTGTGCGCGCACACACACACACACACACACACACACACAGTAGCAGGACTTATGTGAGTAGGGCAGGGGCTGACCACAGCCACACGCCACTGCCCACAGAATCAGGAGAAACCACTAGGTGGCAGGGCACACTACCCTCCTCTTTAGTCATATGGATCTCTAAAATGACTGAGCGTGTATTTGTGCGTGTGTGTGTGTGTGTGTGTACCATTGCATGTTAGTCTGACTGAGTGTGTGTACACATTTGCGTGTGTATGTGTATGCTTATTTGATTGAGACAGTGGATTGTCGACAGTACATTTGTACAATATGAGTGTGAGTGTGAGTGTGTGTTTTTGTGTGTGTGTGTGTCTACACTAACAGGTTTCTCCTGCAGTCACAGACTGATTAAATCCACTTCATATACAGCTTGTAGAGCCTAATTTGCAGAGGGGAAATTACAGCTGCACATGAATCTCATCTACTCTAGTGACGGAGGGGTGAAACATAGAGCATACACACACACACACACGAGCATACACACACACGCACACACACACACACACACACATGTGCACACATACATACGTATGCACACATATGCGTGCACACACACGCACACACACCCACACACACATGCGCACACACACATACGCACGCACATGTGTGCACACACACGCATACACACGTACACACACGCACACGCACGCACACAGCACGCACGCACGCACGCACCCACACACACACACGCGTACGCACACACGCATGCACACAAGCATACACAGAGGGAAAGAGAGACGTTCTAAGTGAACACAGTCAGTCAAAAACATACATATTTTAGTATTTCTATCGTTCTCAATAGACATTTCTAAATATATTAAATACATAGTTGACATTTTGGCATCAAACAGAATCTCTTTCAGATCATAAACTTTACTCAGAGTGATTCCACTCTGTATGGGAGTCTTCTTGGCTGAAGACAGACAGACCGAGTGAAAGAGGGAGAGTGTGTGTGAGCAAGAAAGAGAGAAAGCGAGAGAGAGAGAGAGAGAGAGAGAGAAAGTCCAACTCCCCTTCCTTAAATGAAGATTTACCAAACACTGTCAAAACCAAGTACAACTCCAATGATATTCATTAAATATTAACAGACAAAACAATTAGAGGGAGATCTCTTACGAAAGACATCAATTATTCACCAGCCAACATCTTGCTGGACTTCTATTTTAAATGTCCAGCTCCCGTCTCCACAGGCCTTGTCCACTGGACAGGGACGCTGGGATCGATCCAGAGGGAGAGAGAGAGAGAGAGAGAGAGAGAGAGAGAGAGAGAGAGAGAGAGAGAGAGAGAGGGAGAGGGAGAGAGAGAGCCCAACATTAATCCAGTGGAGGACTGCTCTTCTTTGAGTTCGGTTCCTGGGGCATCCAAGCCAGGGCCTCGGCTCCATACAGAGATCTGCAGTAGCAGGATGCTGTTCAGCATGTAAAGATACTGGGAAGGACTTCTGACAGGGATGCTGGGCAAACATATAAGCTAGTGGGTCAAATCTCAGTGTGTGTATGTGTGTGTGTGTGTGTGTGTGTGTGTGTGTGTGTGTAGACCCCAGGGCTAGGGAGAGACACTGCATTTACGCCACATAAGTGTGTGCTTAGCTTAGTTTAGCTTTGTGTGGGTGTGTGTTTGTGTGTGTGTGTTTGTGTGTGTGTTTGTGTGTGTGCGCATTTTCAAATTTAACTTTGAGTTTATAAGTAACATAATGTTTTCCAAACATTCACGAAATGAATTATAGTTAGCAGTGAAGCCTTGCTTCAGGCACTTCAGGCCCCCTTATGGGGTAAAACGTCACAAGTAGCGCCCCCCTAAAAGCAACATTCAAACAGACCCCCTCGCTTCACAAATAAAATAAAATAATATCAAATCTGATGAAATATTCAGCTGAAGTTTCTCCCCCTAACAGATTTCAGCAGGAGTTTGAAGAGAACACCCTGATGGTTTCTACCAGACAGGATCTTCAGATGGAAACTGAAGGCCTCATTTCAACACAGGCACAAAGCTACAGATATGCAGCCTCAGAGTGCTGTGGTTATTAACATACTGAGCTATTGTTATTATTGTTATTATTATTGTGTGTATACTATATGTATGCGTGCTTGCGAGTCTGCACTCACTCAGGTCTGTATGCTTGCTTGTGTGTGTGTGTGTGTGTCTCTGTCTATGTCATGCTTTTCATGTTTGCGATGCTATATACTCATTGTACGGCATCAGTCTGTATGCTTGTTGTGTGTGTGTGTGTGTTGTCTATGTGTGCTTGTGCAATGGTGTGTGTGTGTGTGTGTGTGTGTGTTCTATATGCATCTTTACAGTTTGCACTCAGATGTCTGCATGCTTGTGGATGTATATACAAATGAGAAATCCACGTATGGAAATGTGTATGACTGCGTGCGTGTCTATGTGTGCTTGTGCAATGGTGTGTGTGTGTGTGTGTGTGTGTGTGTGTGTGTGCATGCTTGATCAATGAAGTTTGCGAGTGCTATATACATCATTGTGAGCGGGCACTCAGAGGTCTGTATGCTTGTGTGTGTGTGCTTGTGCAATAGTGTGTGTGTGCTTGTGCAATAGTGTGTGTGTGCTTGTGCAATGGTGTGTGTGTGCTTGTGCAATGGTGTGTGTGTGTGTTCTATATGCATCTTTACAGTTTGCACTCAGATGTCTGCAAGCTTGTGGATGTATATACAAACTTGCGTGCACGTATGGAATTGTGTATGACTGCGTGCGTGCGTGCGTGCGTGCGTGCGTGCGTGCGTGTGTGTGTGTGTGTGTGTGCACTGTAAGGAAGTGAAGGGCTGAACTAAATGTTTGAGTGTTAGCGTGGGTGGTTGGCCCTAGGTAAGAAGGTTGAGGGTCGGACACAGAATCTTCACACACACCACACGTACACTCCCCTCCACCCACTTCTCTTTGAGCAGCCAGGCACATCCATACCATCCCACAATCCTCCTGTGCACGGCAGGCTGGCCTGGTTTAGAGCAAAGGCTGCTGGGATAGGCCTGGAAGACCCGGAGCTGAGAGAGTTCAGAGGGGTCAGGTGAGGGTGGAAACACTGGTGCTCTGAACTTAAAGCGGAGAACTCAACAACACAATTACACACACACAAACATAAATTTAAAAACACAAAATCATGTTTGTGTGTGCACTCATTTATAGTCACCGGGCATCAAGTCATTCTCTCTCACACATCCAAACCCTCATGTCTCTGGCATCTCTACACAGCCCCTGCCTCTGACACACACACACACACACACACTACATCTTACAGATAGCCACTCTCCCATCCTGACACACACACATACACACACACACACACACACACACACAGAGCATTTGTAAGTGATGGCCACTTAGAACCCCGCAGAGGATGAGGCAAAGCCTGCTGACACCATGGATCGCCCCGGGACTGCTACGTCCTCTACAGCCACTACTTAACACTCATCGCCTTAAAAGAGGCAGTGGTCAAAATCTCTCACACACACACACACACACACACAGCGCTGCTTAGCGTTGGCTGCTTCAAAAGAGCCAGATGCATGGTGGTCCTCATTGGGATTGAGCTCACTCAAGCGCTCTGAGAGAGAGAGAGAGAGAGAGAGAGAAAGAGAGAGAGAGAGGGGAGGGTGGCAGAAAGATGCAAGAGTAAGAAAGATGGCAAATAAAGACATCCACAATAAGAGAGGAAGAGAAAGAAAAAAGAGGGAGAGGCAGTGAAAAAGGAGTGAAAGAGAATAAGAGATACAGAAAGAGAGGGAAAAAAGCGAGTGAGAAAGAAAATGAGAAAATAGAGTGCATTAAGGAAGAGGGCATATGGAGATGTGTGTGTGTAGTGTGTGTTTAGACTTTTTGCTTAGCGAGAGGAGAAACTGAAGTGTGAGTGAATAGAGGGAGAATACTGATGGACGGATGGATGGATGGATGGATTGATACATAGATGTGGTCATGGTCTGTGTTTGTGTGTGTGTGTGTGTGTGTGTGTGTGTGTGTGTGTGTGTGGTGTGTGTGTGTGTGTGTGTGTGTGCATACGCGCGCATGCAAAGCCAACAAGGGGAGAAAGAAAAGAACGATGAAATAGTATGTGTCTTAATCTTTGTGTGTGTGTGTGTCTGTGGGTGAGAGAGAAAAACAGGGAAAGAGAGAGTGCAGGCGAGTGCGTGTGTGTGTGTGAAAGAGAGGAAGATGGTGAGAAAGAGACAAAAAGAGAGAAAGCTAGATAAAGTGTGTGTGTGTGTGTGTGTGTGTGTGTGTGTGTGTGTGGCGTCAGTAGAGGGCTGGGCCTGCGCCCCGTGTCTCTCTCTCCTGTGCCGTCTCTTAATGCTTATTTTCATCACTTTGCTTAAAATATTGATAATCAATTAGCGCTACGTCTGTTTTGCCACAGAATCAGTGTCACACTCCATCACACTGTCACAGTCAATTCACCGCTCACGCAAACTTCTTCCCTTTCATTCTCTCTCTCTCTCTCTCTCATCCTCTGACTTTATCCTACTCTCCCTCACTTCCTTACACACTCTCTCTCCCTATCCGTCTCTCTCTCTCTCTCTCTCTCTCTCCCTCCCTCCGTTAGCAGTGGAGAGGCGGCTGCTATCTCTGCAGCCTTAGGAGGAGTCATTAAGCGAGGGAACATAGCCGGAGGTGCAATCACCTATTCTCTTTCATTACGGGGACGAGAGGGGAGGGGTGTGTGTGTGTGTGGGTGTGTGTGTGGTGGGGGGAAGGGAAGGTGAGGGAGATTATTAGAACTTTGGAATGATCACAAAGCTCAGAGCGGCCTGTCAGATCCCCCCTACGTGTAATTCATCTGACTGCCCCCCCCCCCCCAACCCCCCTCCACCCAACCCTTACCCCAATGCATCTCTCTCTCTCTCTCTCTCTATCCCCCTCTTCCTCCTCCCCACCCCTGGCCTCTCTCTTTCTCTCTCTCTCTCTCTCTCTCTCTCTCTCTCTCCCCTCCCAGTGCCAGGGGTTGGGAGCTGGACATTATTCATGACCAGCTGTGTGGGGCTGAATATTGGGGCCTGATGAAAAGGAGGCTGCCCCTTTGACTTTAAAATTAACATGCCGCACAAGACATTACGGCAGAACCAGCCGCAGTCTCCGCCAGCACCTCTCTCTCTCTCTCTCTCTCTCTGTCTCTCTCTCTCTCTCTCTCTCTCTCACTGTGTCTATTTCTCTCCTGCCTGCCAGCTACACATGGAGGGAGGGATGACAGAGGAAGGAAGAGATGGAAGGGGGAAGAGAGGAAAGACAGAGAGCAAGAAGAAGGAGAGAAAGAGAAGAGAAGGGGGAGGAGGGAGAGATAGAGAAACGAGTGAGGAGGAGACAGCAAAAAAAAAAGGAAGGAGTGAGAACAATGAGAGAAAAAAAGGATGAATAAAGAGATGAAGTTGGGAGAGACAGGCAGGAATAGAGAGAGAGAGAGAAAAAAATAGATGACAGTAGGGATGGGTTATGCTCAAAATAGTTCCAGGATATATCATGGCATGTATGGCTACAATAACATTGAAGACAATATTTAGTTCTCATATTTAGTTCTCAGTTCTCATTTAGTTCTCATATTTAGTTCTCAGTTCTCATTTAGTTCTAATGCCAAATCACAGTCTACAGGGCCATACAAACATGAAAAAGTCGGACTCTTACATTGAGTAAACCATGATGAGACCATTACCATTTAATTTACAGCCAAAGTGCATTATACCTAATTTGCATAAAATTAAACTTTTTCAAGTCGCTCTCGTCAGTTGAGTAACAACCTCTGCGCTATTGCCCTCACTCGTGGTGACCTTGATAACACAACACCTTTTGTTCCTAGTGGAGAGGCTGAGCACTAAGTGGAGTGTGTGTGTGTGTGTGTGTGTGTGTGTGTGTGTGTGTGTGTGTTCTTTGGAGGTGTATGGCATGGGTATTGTACAGTGGTTGTGTGAATGACCTCATGCAGCACTCCACCCCAGGACATAAACACTCCACTAATGTGCAATGGCATTAAATATTCACT
>PYXC01002020.1:672500-675000 GCA_015244755.2 Tenualosa ilisha
CACTTGTTGAGGTATTTAGGGCTACGCTTGAGATCTGGTCTGATCCATTCCAGCCAGAGAGGTGTGTGCGTGTGCACGTACGCACATGTATGTGTGTGTGAATGCATGTGCACTCTACTTGGGGTATGGTCTGAGCTGAGCTGAGGAAAGGCGTGAGAGAGTGTGTGTGTGTGTGAGGGTATATGTGTGTGTGTGTGTGTGTGTGTGGTTGGTGTGTGTGTGTGTGGTGTGTGAGGGTATATGCGTGTGTGTGTGTGTGTGTGTGTGTGTGTGCGCATGGGCTATGTCTAGAGTCTGAACTGGCCAGTTCCAGCTGAAGAGGCAGGCGGGCAGTGAGTTGCTGAGTGGGGCGGTCCTGCCTGGACGCGCTTTGATGGGAAGCGTGAGGTAATGGCATATAAATCCCCTAGATCAATGGCTCAGCCTGGCCCTGAATTCCACACAGTCACTCCTCAATTAGCCTCGCCTGACACACACAGCCCAGGCCGCCTGCCTGCCTGCCTGCCTGTGTGTGTGTGTGTGTATAGGTACGTGTAAGTGTAGGTTTGCCAAGATAATGGAAGGGGCAAGTTGTTTAAGTGTATACATTTCTTTAAGTGTGCGCAGGAGTATTTCTCTAAGTGTGTGTGTGGTGTGTGTGTGTGTGTGTGTGTGTGTGTGTGGTGCCAATGATCCAGGTGACTGCGGAGCACAGGTATGCAGGGCGAGCCCGGCTGGGGATTCCCCTAAAACATCCCGAAAGCGGAGTGTAGACCGGACGGCACGTTCCTCAGATTTCAGCTTCAAAAAAATCTGTCTAAACAAAAACAACACTACAATACTGCAAGTAAACACCACAAGCAAAAGTGAGCCACAAGTCAACTGATGCCTCCCAGCTCAAAAAAAAAAAAAAAAAAATCCCACAACTCAAGAAAAATTGAAGTCCAATACATTGTTGTCATTCAATCCTACAAATATATAACAGAAAATGATTGTTTTCCAAAACACACACACACACACACACACATACACATACACACAAGTCAACAATGCTGTAGTGTTGAAAGTAGAGAGTTGTCAATGGAAAACCTTACACAGTTTAGAGAGTGTGCCGCCAACACACACACTCACACTCACACACACACACACACACACACTCACAGAGAGTTTATAAAGGGTGCCGCCGACAAACACAAGGCTGGGGCTGTTGACAACACTCCCGAGTCAAGTCTGAACAGACTGAACATCAGCAAACACTTAGGCGCCCAATGCTCTTTACTTATTTACCCTGTGTGTGTGTGTGTGTGTGTGTGTGTGTATGTGTGTGTATGTGTGTGTGCACATGTGAGTCTGTTTTGTGTGTGTGTGTGTGTGTGTGTGTGTGTGTGTGTGTGTGTGTGAAAGCGTGTGTATGTGAAGAAGGAATTCAGAAAGACAGAAAAGGAGAAAGAGAAAGAATGATCACAGAAAGAAAATGAAGAATGATGGAGAATGAAGGAAAAAACTAAGTGAATGAGCCAAAGAGAAGGAAAAGGAGAGACGGAGAAAGAGAGAGACAGAGACAGACAGAGAGAGAGAGAGAGAGAGAGAGAGAGAGGTGACAAGAGCAGGCTGGCAGTCTGGAGAGAATAAACAGTGTAGAGTATGTGTGTGTGTGTGTGTGTGTGTGTGTGTGTGTGTGTGCGCGCGCGTGTGCATACACGTGTCTGAGAAGACCACTGAAGTTGTTTTGCCCTTTGCCCTGCTGCTCATTCTGCAGGTCCTGAGCACACACTTAAGCACAAGAGGGCATTACACACACACACACACAGTAGTAGGGGAGAGTGTGTTTATTTAGGCATAATGTGACACCTTTAAAGTGTCTAGGACAGGTTGAAAATCCAGCAAAAACAACAGAGATGGTGTATGAATTGTTACAAGAGTAATATAGTGTGTGTGTGTGTGTGTGTGTGTGTGTGGGTGTGTGTGTGTGTGTGTGTATGGGTGGGTCAGTGGGCATGGGCGTGTGTGTGTGTGGGGTGGGTGGGTGGGTGGGTGTGGGTGTGTGTGTGTGTGTGTGGGTGTGTGTGTGTGTGGTGTGTGTGTGTGTGTGTGTGTGTGTGTGTGGTTGGGGGGGGGGGGGGCGGGGTACATGATGATTGATGATAATGAGACAAAAAATGTAGAATGGGAAAATGAATGAGAGATAAGGAAAATAAGGAAAAGTAGAGAGAAAGAAGGATGGAATGGGAGCAAGAGAGAGAGAGAGAGAGAAAAGAAGAGAGAGGGATAGAGAGAGAGAAAGAGACTGAGAGAGAAAAATAACAAAGTAGCCAGTGGCAGAGGAGATGAGGCCCGAGAGAAAGGGAGAGAGAGAGAGGGGCCAGGGTGTGTTTGCTGTGGGGATTATGGACAAACACACACACACACACACACACACACACACAGGGACTGAGCTGCTCTCTCAAATCTCATTAGGTCCAAAGCCTATTCAGTTAATCTGTCATAGATAGCTCTGGCTATTCACTAACCAGCAGCCCCT
>PYXC01002020.1:680000-687500 GCA_015244755.2 Tenualosa ilisha
AAGATGGTGGAACAGTGAAAGGGAGAAGGAAAAGACAGAAACAAAAGGAATGAGGGAGGGAGTGAGGTGAGATGGGCATGAACATAAGCAGACAGAGGGGGAAGAGAGAGTGAGAGGGAGAGGGTGGAAGAGAGAGAGCAACAGAGAGACAGAGAGAGAGAGTGGCATAAGAAACTATTAGCCAGCATGCTAATTAGGCAGGTTTTCTTTTTTTAAATTAGGGAGGAGAGCCTAAGTGAATGGCCCATTAGCATCCTGATTAGGCACCAGAATGCTGGGCACTGTAGTTCTCCTTTCAGTGGAGCCTAATCCACTGAGACAATAGGCACAACAGCAAAGAACTACAACAGATGTGCATTAAAAGAGCAGAGCAGCTGATTCATACGAGCGCTCAGTGGGACATCCACATGGCAAGTCTAATTTGTCGACTTGAACATAAACCCTGCTGTTTGTCTGATGTTGTTAACAACAGCACTACACCCCTTTGAAAGCACTCAGACATGCGACTGATGCTGAGTTTGTATAAACAGCCTCATTCAGAAGCAGTGGATAAGAGACTATACTCAGTACACATACAATATTACTTTAAACAAGGAAAACAAAACTAAAATCTGAAATGAGAGGCCCTGGGCATCTCACAAACTGACTAGACCATCACTGTAAGCTTGATGTATGGCCACTTTACAGCTTCCAGGCATAAGATCAGATTCAAATCTCACTTAATTGGTAACCTGATTTCAGCTCATCTCATTTAGGCCAAATAGTTATCTTTACAGAACATTAAACAAACAAATAAATAATTAAAAAAAAAAACAATCTAATGTCTGTTCAACTGTCCAAATTCAATCTTTGAACCTTTAGTTGTAGCTGGATTTGATTTAATACACATTCATTCAATAAACATAAATGTCACCGCAATAGTTCACATTAGTTACTGGCCAATTCTGGGAAATACCCAGAGTTCTGCCACAGAGAATCACAACAGAACCCTACCCTGTATGTGGATGTGTGGCGTGTGGGGGAGTGTGTGGGTGTATATGCAACTGTTCATGTGTGTGTGAATGGGTGTGGATGTGTAGTGTGTGGGAGAGTGTGTGGGTACGTACACAGGAGCACACTCTGGTTTGACAGCTGTATAGAGAGACTGCCTCTTCCACCCCCCCCCCCCCCCACACACACACACACACATCCTCCATCCCACTCCCATTTCCCTCCCTCCCTCTTCCCCTCCATCCTTCCATCCCTCCTTCCCTCCCTCCCTCTCTCTCCTGCTTTGACAGTCCTCAGAGGAAGCAGAGAAGGCAGAGCATAATTCCAATATCCCCACTATTAGATTTGAGGACCTTAATTGTCATGAAAGAATGATTGTCGGGTAAGGAAGTCATAAGTGGAGCGCAGCACAGTGCACCGCAGCGTCTCTGCTTGTTAGAATGCAGGCGTGTAAGTGTGTGTGTGTGTGTGTGTGTGTGTGTGTGTAGGATTAGAGAGAAATTAAATGCTAATAGGATCCCATTTGAGTGTGGAGGTGCAGTGCCGAGCAGTGTGGGGCGCTGGGTCTGGTCGGTCGGAGGAGGGGAAGGGAGAAAAAGGACGAGGAGGAGGAGGAGGAGGAAGAGGGGAGGGTGACAGCTCGCGTCTCCCATTATTCAGCATAAATTTGATTTATCAAACTGTAAACTTGTCACTTTGTAAGAGCGGCATGGCGGCAGGCTGCGGGGGAAGGCTAATGACCCACTCTTAATGTAAAACTGTCAGTCTGCCGTGTCCCAGATGACAAACACGTCAACCTTCCTCTCGCCTCGCCGAGTTTTAATCCCTCTTTACCCCCCCGTCTCTCTCTCTTTTCCTCTCCCTCTCTCTCTCTCTCTCTCTCTCTCTTTCTCTGGCAGCAGGGAAGATTTTCTCCAATCTTCATGATCGTTGTCTTTGAGAGCGTTTAAAAAACATGGGGGTGGAGGGGTTCACTAGAGGCGTCTTTCAGGAGTGTGTGTGTGTGTGTGTGTGTGTGTGTGTGTGTGTGTGTGTCTTTGCATGTGTTTATGCCTCAACACAGCTACTACGACTCCGTATCTTTTCCTGAATGCATTTCTCCCATTTAATTGTTATTTTCTCCTTCAAAGTAAAAGAGCCATTCCATGATGCGTACTGTTATCAGTCAAAAGTTGCACGTCAAGGACCAGACTATTCTATCGCTAACTTGACACTTCCTTCCCCGCGCCGAACTTCCTCACAGTGCGACAACAGCCATCCCAGATCCCACTCCAGTAATCTCACCTCAGCTTCGGAGCTGGATGCCAAGCAGTCAGACGCACACACATCTGTGCACACGCAAACGTGTAAGAAAGCACTCACACACACACGCACACACAGACATATATACACACAGACACACACACACAGACACACACACACACACACACACAGACACACACACAGCCCTCTGCTGCCGAGGGTGTCAGGGAAGAGGAGGCGGCAGTGGTGGTGGCGGTGGTACGGCAATCGTCTTAGTTACAGTTTATTATGAAATAGCCTGGGTAATTATATCTGCGTTTGTTTGCGGCCGCCCCGGGGCGAGTGTCAGGCCATATAACCCCACGTCTGTGTTTGCATAAGCACCAGCTCATCCTCTCCCTCCTCCCCTTCTTTCTCTCTCTCGCTCTCTCTCGACACAGTCAACACCAGACACAATGAGGAAAGAGGGAGGCGAGGAAGGGAAAGATGTGCAGTGTTAAAGAGGCAAGAAAAAAGGCATAGCGAGTTTTTGTTTGGGTTTGTTTCATTTTGTCTGGCTTTTTAGGGGTATAACAGATGGATGTTACGATAATCAGGAGATGAACATAGCCAAATTACAGAGCGAGAAAGAAAGAGAGAGAATATGAGCTGAATATCCTCTCACTTGCAAATATATAAACAATTGAAATCTCCCTTACACCAATATATCATATCACTATTTATTGACAATGCTTATAAAACAGGAGAACAGAAGAGTAGTTGGTTAAAAATGGCTTTTCTCTGTTTGGGAAAATGCATTAGTTTTGGAAGTCGCTGTTGTTCCTCAGCAAGGACCTCCAAAGGCAACAAACAGATCAATCAAGGGAAAATGGGGCGTTGAGGAAAGCAGATTGTTTGTAGGATATCACTGACATTAGTCTCCACGCGAGACACATGCCTGGCTCTCCATTCTCTCTCTCTCTCTCTCTCTCTCTCTCTCTCTCTCTCTCTCTCTCTCTCACACACACACACACACACACACACACACACACACACACACACACACACACACACACACACACACACACACACACACAGAGGATACTGCTTTAAGGATGTGGCAGAGTTTTATCAACTGGATGAGGGGGACACACAGAAATCACTCACTCTCACAAAACACACACACACACTGGTGCTGCTGTGTATAGTTAAGATCATTAAGCACTATCCAGAAAGGACTCTGGGTTTCAATAATTAAAGGCTCTTTAATTGGGCTCCCTGGAGACCCTACACTGAACAAACAAATTCACACACACACACACACACACAGAGAGAGAGAGAGAGAGAGAGAGAGAGAGAGAGAGAATATGACAGACATTGCCCAGATCTTTGCAGTTCTCTCTGGTCATGTGTTCATTCAATGTGAACATGTAAAGATTGTAAAATCATTACACTATATAGCTATAGCTCTACATAGTAATTACATGATTATTACATATTTATACCAAGATTTGGTGAAAAACAAATCATACTTTGACAGCCATCCATTCACAGCTAGCAGATAGCTAAAATAATGCTAATAGTGAGGTGATTCCTTCACGTCTTGGCCATGCCAAATTACTGCTACCTGCTGAATGATGCATCATTCATAATCCCTTCCACAAAATGATATGAAAATGAAATGTTATAACTATTTAGTAACACAAGGACCTAGCGCTCCGTGAATCACTACTTTAGATAAATGTTTCTCTTTCCTCCGACTGTCTCTCTCCTTGCTGCCTCGCTCATCCTCGTCTAGTTCTGATTCTAATATCAATTCTGATGCTGATTCTAATTCCGATGTTCCCATGGCACCCCTGCTTTGTCCGTGTCCCTGCTAAATATGTCCCTCACCGTCACTCCGCAGGGGCAGGTTCCTCACAGCGCTGGCAAAGATCATGATGAGACTCTAGGGTGAGATGATCATTGTTTTGGATGACCCTGGAAAGACCCAGGGCTGACTCTCAGACGCACGCACGCGCACACACACGCGCACACAACCACATCACAGAAAACCTATACATAAAATACATGCATATATTTGGCACACAACAACGCTTACATCTTTGGTAGGGTGAGACAGACAGAGTGACAGAGAGAGAGAGAGAAGGGGAGAGAAAAAGAAAGAGAAAAAGGAAGAGAGAGAAGGAAGGTGTTAAGAAAAGAGAAACATGACAAAGAGTGCGTGAAAAAGAGGAAGTGTGTGAGAACAAGAGAGAAGAGATACCAAGAGAAGTGAGATGAGATGACAAGAGCTGAAGGGGCCACAAGAGAAATGTGTGTGAGGGCTTAGTTCTTGATTAGAGTTTTCCCAGAGTCAGCAGAACCCAGGATCAACAAACCTCTCTCCTCACTCTCCTTCTCTCCTCCACTTCTATCTTTTCCTTTCTAGCACTTGAGCATCCTTCTCTCCCTCTCTCTACCCATCATTGCTTGTCTTTCTCTCTCTCCATCACCCCTTTTCCTTTGGTTTCTCTCGCTTTCCACCACCTCTTTTTCTCTCAATCTTTCCCTTCTACTCATTCCCCTCTCATCCCCCTCTCATCCCCCTCTCTTCATGCCTTATCATTTCCCTCTCTTTTGGCCGCTGTTGTCCTCTGTAATGTCTTGTGCTCTATGAGTTGAGGTAATCAACCTGTCAATAGGTCCAAATACTGGGGGGGAATAAGGAAAGATGGGAGGAAAAGAAACTGATGGGCCCTTCCAGTGACATCATGGAGCAGAGGTCCCTAATCTTATGAGATACCAGAGTAAACAGCGTCTTCTCCCCCCTTGCCAAATAGCCTCTTCCCAGCGGACCTACACCGGCTGAACGGGCGGGCGTGTGTACTTGGTCGTCCCTGCTGACAGACACATAACTTAATAGAGACGGAGCGCAGGAGCGGAGAGGAGCACAGGAGCGCAGGAGCGTCTCGTCGGAGGAGAGCGGAGGATGCAGAAGAGCAAATGTAGCAGGAGACACAGTAACCAATGACCTGAGAGGAGCAGAGACCCACATGGACCAGAGGAGGAGAGGCACACACAACACAGCCCTAAGGAAATCACTGCTCACCTCAAAGGAAAAACATCACTACACAACAACAACAACACAAAAAAAACTGCACTGACACCACTGAAGCACATCTGGCCTGGAACTGGCCCGGTTCTGGCATATGTGTGGCTGTGTGTTTGCTTTGTGCAAGTCTGGTAGTGATCAAGCACATAGTTTATATACCCATCTCATTCCGGTTGGACTCTCTACACACATCCATCACTCATCTGCATCACTGACACCATAGTCTCATCACTTAACCTCAAACACACACACACACGCACAAACACACATACGCACACGCGCACACACACACAGGCACAGGTACACACACACACACACACAACACACACACACACACACACACACACACACACACACACACACACACACACACCAACCACAGACGCCCACCCAAGAAAACGCAATATTTCTGTTTTTAATATCCATGTCTATAAGATCAGGGTATAGATGTGTTCCAGTTCAATATGTTTATTTATATATTTAGGAGGAAAAAAATAAGGAAAAAATAATATACAACCCTGCCTATCGGGGGTCCGGCTTCAGCACCTATAAAAATAATGTTGTATATGGATATACTTTTGTATATATAATCTCAATATGGGATCCATTTTTTTTTCTTTTTATTCTGTGTGTGTGTGTGTGTGTGTGTGTGTGTGTGTGTGTGTGTGTGCCCTAACAGCATTTCCTAGGCTGGGGGTTCTTCATCTTAGTGTCTGCTAGCAGGCACTAGGGCTGCATAATAATGCTGTGTGCTCCTCGCAAATGTTATTTCGCCGGCCGCTACTCATTTCTCAAACTTCACCACTTTTACAATTTTCCAAACTTTTATTTCCTTCATTATCCCCAACAAGATTTCATTACGCATTTAGAATGTAAACAAGCTTGAGTGATGACACCCCCAGCCAGCCCGTCTTTTTCAGAATCACTCCCACTGATGTCTGTCTCTCCCTCACACACACACACACACACACACACACACACACATTTACACACAGCCCCGGGTGTGTGCCTCAAATAACACAAACACACACACACATACACACACACACAAATCTCATACTAGGGGGTCCTTAAACACTTACTCATTCCCCTCCGGCGCACACACACAAACACACGCGCGCACACATACACACACGGTGTATATAAATATCCTCACAAACACACACTGTTTATGTGCAAATGGAAACCAACCACATTAATTTACTATAAATGTCTGGGTTTGTACTGAAAGATAGTGTGTGTGTGTGCGCGTGTGTGCATGTGTGTGCGTGTGTGTGTAAAGGGAAGACAGGCACTAAGAAAAAAAGAAAATGAGAGAGAGAAGGAATGAGCCAGAGAGAGAGAGAGAGAGAGAGAGAGAGAGTAAGAAAGTTTTCTCCCCCGCTCACATAAATCATGTAGGAGATAAATGAACAAATGTGAGGGCTAACTCATCTTCTCTCTCTCTCTCTGTTTCTCTCTGTCTGTCTCTCTCTCTCTCTCCCTCTCTCTCCCTGGAGAATGAAATTCAGTGGAATACCTATCAAAAGTGCAATCACGAGGAGATAATATCAGCTCTGGTCTCTCAGCTCTTTCCCATTTCATTTGTCGCATGCCCTTGACATCCACATCCACATTCACGCAGGCCCATTAGGACCGAGCGTCACCCCCCCCCACCCCTCCACACACACACACACACACACACACACACACACACACACACCATCCCATCTCCACCCACGAGCCACGCTCGCTGCACGGGACCAGTTCACAGCGGTCTGATGTATGAAGCCGCCACCCTGTACCCAATATCATCATTCGGGAAATTAATGCAATATTTCTTTGTTAAGGGTGCACTCTCTCTCTTTCCCTCTCTCTCCTTTTCTCTCTCTCTCTCTATTCTGCAAACACTCTACATGAAATGGGCACAAGATCACGAGACTGAGAGATGTAGAGAAGCAGAGAGATGGAATTGAGATGGTAGGACACAAAGGCACAGAGGGAACAAGTGTGTGTCTGTGTCTGTCTGTGTCTATGTGTGTGTGCGTGTGTCTGTGTCTGTCTGTGTCTATGTGTGTGTGTGTGTGTGTGTGTCTGTCTGTGTCTATGTGTGTGTGTGTGTGTCTGTGTCTGTGTCTGTGTGTGTGTGTGTGTGTGTGTGTGTGTGTGTGTGTGTGTGTGTGTGTATTTACCTCCCCACCCCCTCCCGACCCCTC
>PYXC01002020.1:700000-702500 GCA_015244755.2 Tenualosa ilisha
GGAGGAGAGAGAAGACAGGAGAGGAAAGGAGAGAGGAGAGGAACGGGCAGGGGAGAGAGGAGAAGAAGAGAGAGAAGGTGAGAAGAGAGGAAAGGGTAGAGGAGAGGACAGGAGAGGAGAAGAAAGAAAAGAAGAGGATGGAAAGAGAAGAGAGGAGAGGAGACGAAGAGAGCAGAGGAAAGCAAAGGAGATGTTAAAGGAAAGAGGAGAGGAGAAAAGGAGCAGAGAGAGGAGGGGAGAGGCGAGGCGAAAAGCAGGCTAGAGAAGAAAAGAAGAGAAGAGAGAGGAGAGGAGAGGAGAGAAGAGAGAGGAGAGGAGAGGAGAGGAGAGGAGAGAAGAGAGAAGAGAGGAGAGAGGAGAGAGGAGAGAGGAGAGGAGAGAGAGGAGAGAGAGGAAAGGAGAGGAGAGGAGAGAAGAGAGAGGAGAGGAGAGGAGAGGAGAGGAGGACTTGTTTATTTGGTAATCAGTCACTGTGCAGGCTTGGATGTGACCACTTAGAGAAAGCTTCATCTGCCTTTAATTCCATTACATGGGGGAGAAGAGAAGCAACACAGTGCATTTATTACAGCGGGCATGTGCACAACCACGGCAGCCCACATCAGTTACCACGGTGACAGAGCGCTCTAATCCCCTAATGAAGCACAATTAGCAGGAAACAATTTTGCATTTCGACAGAGTGGGGCAGGATTGGGGTGGGTAGGGGTGTGGGGGTGGGTGTGTGTGTGTGTGTGTGTGTGTGTGTGTGTGTGTGTGTGTGTGTGACAGGAAAGACACATGGAGGAGGATTGGGGGGGGGGGGGGGGTTGTAAAAGACTGTATTAGGGCTGCAACTTTTAATCGATGATTGATCGACTACTGAATTAATAGACGACTGTTTTGTAATCAACAAGTCAGTTTGAGCCATTTTTTAGCTCAAAGGGCTCCGAGTGCAGCTTCTTGAAGGAGAAAGATGTTAGCTGAACTTGCTCCTCTTTGACGGCAAACTAAGATCTGAAAACATCATCTTGGGCTTTAAGAAACACTGATCCAATATTCTTCACTGCATTCATTACATTTTATCGATCAAACAATTAATTGATTAATCAGACAAAAATTGTCAACAGAGTAATGGCAAAGAAAATGATTATTAGTCATGTCTGTGATGGCCAGCGATGTGTGATGAACAATTATTTACTGGAGTTGTTTGTCTTTTGGCCCCTTAGTTCAGTAGCAAGGTTTATAAATATGTTCGACTTCTGAAGCAGCAGGGATGTTTTTAAACGGTAATGGAAATGTGAATGTTACCTGAGTGGTTTTAAAATAATTGAAGCAAACACAGAGAAGAGAAAAAATATCCAACGTGGGCAAAATTACATAAATTCTGAATGTCAGTTTTGATTATTTTTTCGATGAAGTGCCCAGCCTGAGTCCAGACTGTGGTTGCAAATGGAGTTGTCAGGGCTGGCCACATGTGACATGTCTGTGACCTGAAACACTAGCTGTTCTGACTCACTGCAGCCTGATGTGCAGCATGTGTAAGGATGTGTGCTCACGCTCTCTCTCTCACACACACACACACACACACACACACACCCTTTCTGTCTCTTTTTCTCATTATCCATGTCTATCCTATCTATCCATGCCTATTACTTCTCTCATGACTCTTCCCTCCTCTATATCTCTCTCTCTCTCTTTCCCTCAGTTTTCCCTCTATTTCTCTCTCTTTCTCTCACTTGACTCTTTTCTCATCTCTCCTTCCCCCATATCCCACTCTCTCTCTCTCTTCACTCTCTTCCGCTCTCCATCTCTCCCTCTACCCCCCGCCCCCACCCCCCTTTCCTCTAGTCTCTCTGTGTCTGCTAGTCCCTGAAGCCCACCTTAGCGAGCTAAAAGGAGCTCTAAATCAATTAGGGCCTTCAAACCCCATAAAGCGCCGGCCTTCAGAAGCCCACCAAAAAGATTATTGGCAAATGAATACAGATTTGTATCGAACAAGCTTCGCCGAGAGTACATTTACATCCTCTCATTTCTCTCTCTCTCCCTCTCTCTCTCTCTCCCCCTTTCTCCTTTTTCATCCTTTTTCCTCTCCCTCTCTCTCGGCCCTAATCTGTGGGGACGTCAGACTCTTCCATCCCTCCACCGGCCCCCCTTCCTCCTCCTCCTCTCCCTCTTTCCCCCTCATCTCTCTCTCTCTCTCTCTCTCTCTCTTTCTTTCTTTCTCTCCGCCCTTCAACACGGGCCCATCGATTTTTGAATTACACTGTGATATTAAATAATTAATATACTTGCCAAGATGGATGTTTTACATTAGCCCAATATTAGGTTATCAATCAAACTCCACTTGGTTTAATGTAATAATATTGAAAAAGTGTCAGGGCTGTTCATTCAATTTGTAGTTGAGGGAGACCTAGATAGTAATGTTCGGTGTTCCACAAGGCCGGACAGCACACAGTGGCTAGTTTGACAAGCACAAGAAAAGATTTTAAACACACACACGCACGCACACACACACACACACACA
>PYXC01002020.1:707500-715000 GCA_015244755.2 Tenualosa ilisha
TGTAGCGGTCTCACTGCACAGGCTGGTAGGCCTGATAGGAGGACATTGCAGTAGTCAAGACAAGAGATAACTAGGGTTTAAACTAGGAGCTGGGTTGCATGTTGGGTTAGGTACGGCCTGATCTTCCTTATGTTGAATAGGGAAAAACGGCACGACCGAGCCACAGAGGCAACGTGATCTGCAAAGGTCAGTTGGTCATCGATCATGACACCTAGGTTTCTTGCCACTTTGGTGGGAGGAACAGACAAGGAGTCGATCTTGATACTGATGTCGTGATGTATGGCTTGTTTGGCTGGGAGGACCAGCAGTTCAGTTTTGGAGAGATTTAGTTGGAGGTGATGTCCTTTCATCCATGCAGATATATCGGAGAGACAGTCCGAGATCCGTGATGACACCGTGGAGTCGTCCGGCGGAAAGGACAGATAGAGCTGGGTATCATCCGCATAGCAGTGGTAAGAGAAGCCATGGGAGTGGATGATTGAGCCCAGCGAGGTGATGTACAGTGCGAAGAGAAGGGGCCCCAGCACAGATCCTTGGGGTACTCCTGTGGTGAGTTGGTGAAGTGCCGATGTCTGTCCTAGCCACGATACGTTAAACGACCGTCCAGTAAGATAGGACTTGAACCAGGAGTGCGCTGTGCCATCAATCCCAATGTTGGTCAGCTTGTCCAGTAGGATGCTGTGGTTGACCGTGTCAAATGCTGCTGATAGGTCCAGCAGGATGAGCACTGAGGACTGACCTGCCGCTCTGGCCTCTTTTAATGCTTCCGTCACAGACAGAAGCGCCGTTTCAGTGGAGTGGCCACTTCTGAAGCCGGATTGGTTGGAGTCGAGGAGGTTGTTCTGAGTGAGAAATCCTGTGACCTGTTTAAAGACAGCTCGTTCAATGGCTTTGGAAAGGAAGGGAAGAAGAGAGACAGGCCGGTAGTTCTCCACTTGAGTGGGAGCGAGGGATGGTTTTTTGAGCAGTGGTGTTACCTGGGCTTGTTTGAAGGCAGTGGGAAATGTACCCCTAGTTAGTGACGCATTGACCACATGTGTGGTTGCTGTCACAATTGTGGGGGTTATGGCCTGAAGGAGGGTTGTTGGGATAGGATCCAGAAGACAAGAGGTAGGCCGGCTGTCTGTGAGAAGCTTAGACACCTCTGCCTCGGAGAGAGGAGTGAAAGAAGAAAAGGAAGCAGTTGGTGTAGAGAGGCTAGGAGAAGGAACCTGTGTAGATTGGTTTGAGAACTGACTACTAATAGCTGCAACTTTGTTAGTGAAGAATGCAGCAAAAGTGTCAGCTGTGAGGTTAGTTGGAGGAGGTGGAGAAGGTGGGTTTAGTAAAGATTTAAAGGTGGAAAAAAAGTTTCTTGGTGTCCGTGGCGTTGTTAATCTTGTCATGATAGAAAGCCTTTTTCGCAGCAGTGACACTGGATGAGAAGGAAGATAGTAGTACTTGGAATTGTGCTAGATCGGCAGCTCTGAGGTTAGTGCGCATTGACCGAAGTGAGTCATTAAGCCACGCATGAGACTGGGTGGGTCGTGCGGGTCTGGTAGACAGAGGGCACACACGATCCAAGCAGAATCTCAGCGTAGAACACAAAAGAAACTTCTAGACGGTGGTAGAGCAGACGCCACCAAGGAGGAAAAGTGAGTAGGAGATAGATTCCGGAGATTGCGACGGACAGAGACAGAGGGAGAAGGAGCAGATGGTTGCTGACAGAGGGAAACCTTGAACTGAATAAAGTAATGGTCAGATAGATGTAGAGGAGTAACTGTCTGTGAAGTAGCGGCGCACTTCCTGGTGAAAATGAGATCAAGTTCCTTACCGGCTTTGTGAGTCGGAGGGCTGTGAACTCGCTGTAGCTCAAAGGAGTCCATCAGAGATAGGAATTCGGCAGAACCTGGATTGTCTAAGTGGATGTTCATATCACCGAGAACAAGCATGGGACAGCCATGCTCAGGTATGGAGGAAAGCAGAGTGTCAAGTTCCTCAAGGAAATCACCCATTTGACCTGGAGGACGATAGATAACACACAGATATACTTTGACCGGTGCCGTTACTAAGATGGCATGGTATTCAAAGGAGCTGTATGTGACAGATGGTACCAGTTGAGTATATTTCCATTTGTCTGATATTAACAGCCCTGTACCACCCCCTCTCCTGGATGGGCGGGAGGTGTGGGAAAAAGCATAGTTGGTGGAGAGTGCAGCAGGAGTGGCAGTGTTTTCTGGTTTGATCCAGGTCTCGGTGAGAGCCAGAAAGTCCAGAGAAAGATGGTTCGCATAAGCCGAAATGAAGTCTGCTTTGTTCACTGCAGACTGACAGTTCCACAAACCTACGGTGAAGGAGTTGTTCGTGGGTGACGAGACATGGTGTGTAGATCGGAGGTTTGCAAGGATCCGTTTCCTTTTGTGGAAGCGGAATCTGCGACAACTGGAGACAACTGGAATGGAGTGAAGACACATTGTGGCAAGATGAAGTTTGCACAGAAGATTAAGTTACACAGAATGGGACATGGTGATTAGTTAGTTAGGTCGGCGTCCTTGCTTGGTGGACACGCGCAGGTCAACACGCTCATCTTTACCCCAGTCAGTCTTCACACAAGGAGGGCTGAACAAAAGGGCTGACGCTTCCGCTGACGCTTCAGTGTCACTCCTGCTAATAGGAACAATGATTGACTGCACCCGGCTGAGACCGCCCACCAAGAGTCAGACAGAAACAATAGGCCTGATAGGAGTGGCCAACGACCAATTGATCTCTGATGACCCAGCTGTGCTAGTACTTCACACCTTCTGATGGCTTGTAGGTGTATTACAAATCAGGTGGTTTCCCAAAAGACAGGTAATCCAAAGACAGGTAATCCAAAGCAGCTTCCAAGTTTAGCAAAATAGCACAGAACTAAATAAGCAGACACTCCCTTACTTCCTGTGTGTGTAGGTCCTCTGAGGGTTCCAGGGAGCAGCAAGGTTTTTAAGGGTTAAGTGAGAAGACCGCCCACCAAGAGTCAGACAGAAACAATAGGCCTGATAGGAGTGGCCAACGACCAATTGATCTCTGATGACCCAGCTGTGCTAGTACTTCACACCTTCTGATGGCTTGTAGGTGTATTACAAATCAGGTGGTTTCCCACAAGACAGGTAATCCAAAGCAGCTTCCAAGTTTAGCAAAATAGCACAGAACTAAATAAGCAGACACTCACTTACTTCCTGTGTGTGTAGGTCCTCTGAGGGTTCCAGGGAGCAGCAAGGTTTTTAAGGGTTAAGTGAGAAGACCGCCCACCAAGAGTCAGACAGAAACAATAGGCCTGATAGGAGTGGCCAACGACCAATTGATCTCTGATGACCCAGCTGTGCTAGTACTTCACACCTTCTGATGGCTTGTAGGTGTATTACAAATCAGGTGGTTTCCCACAAGACAGGTAATCCAAAGCAGCTTCCAAGTTTAGCAAAATAGCACAGAACTAAATAAGCAGACACTCACTTACTTCCTGTGTGTGTAGCTCCTCATGCACATATACACACACACACACACACACACACACACATACACACACGCACAGTCAAACTACTACACTCACACAAGAAAGAGAGAGAGAGAGAGAGAGAGAGAGAGAAATGACAGCAGAGACTGCCAGCAGTCACTATGAGGAAGACATCATTTAGACAACTTCACGCTTCGTCAACCGTATCATTGAGCGCTCACACTCACAGTGTTAGACAGACCAGAGCACACACGCCAATGAGAAAGAGAAGGGAAAAAAACAGAGGGGATATTTTATTAAAGAGCATATCAGTGATGGAGAGACTTTTTCTGCTCCGCTTGTTGCCGTCCACTCTCCTGCTTCTGCCTCCCCCGCTTTAGGGATGGAAGGAGAGGAGGAGAGAGAGAGAGAGAGAGAGAATGAAGTCACCTTCTCTTTTCCTCCATCAGTGATGGACAGGGCATTGCAAATGACAAGCGAGAGTGAGCGAAGGAGCAGTGCAGTTTGGGCAGAGAAGTGTTGTGTGTGTGTGTGTGTGTGTGTGTGTGCATATGGGGGGGTGGGGGGTGGGGGGTGTGAGGTGGTGATTGTCATCTCCATATCATGGGCCTAACGGCCGTTGGCTGAATTGAAATTGAAATTGTATTCCTGGGTGTACGGCACTAGTGGCTCTTTTGATTCCACTATTAAACTGTTCAGAGGGCGGGGGAGATACGCGCAGAGAATACTCAGTCAGGCGTGTGCAAGAGCACGCACACACACACGTGCTCTCACACACACACACACACACACACACACACACACACAAGCGACAGTGAAGCAAAGGCTCTCTGCACATTTTTTTTTTAACAATGGAAGCCTGATAAAGGCAAACCCCAGACTATGTGTCTTTAATCAGATCAAGACCTCCCTTCTTTTAACCTAACCACACATATACACACACACACACACACACACACACACACACACACACACACACACACACGTGCACACACACTCTTACACAAGCACAAAAGAGTTATGGCCAACAGGACCGGGCTCTTAGAATAATCCCGGAATGGAGGGATGAAATCAGCCTTTAGAAAAACGAGAGACTGCAGTCCATTTTTCTTTCTTTAGTGACTCAAACGTAGTCAATAAAAGGAGGGCTTGCATGTGTGGTGCGTTTGTAAGGGTGTGCATATGTGTGTGTCGTGTCGGGGGGGGGGGGTCTGAGTCTTAACACCTCCTCTCCACCTTCTAAGCTGGGCCTCTGACAAGTCAAACCCACAGTCTAAGCACACACATATAAGTGCATGTGTGCATTTTTTTAGGGGTTTGCATTACGTAAGTGGCAAGTTTTAAAATTCACAACACTGACCTGTCTACATTCAGAAACATTCCAGACCTTTAAGACGTCACCTGCGTAACCCCGATACGCCGAAGATAAGTTACTGAGAGCGGAAAATCTTACCTTAACTCTCAAGCTCTCTGCAATGACACAGGCAGAGGAGGGAGGGAGAGAGAGAGAGAGAGAGAGAGAGAGAGAGAGAGAGAATATATAAGAGCAAAACTAGAAATAGACAAAATGCTTGAATGGGTAAATGCTAACTCTGTGGAAAGCACAGGATGGAGGAACAGAGAAATTTCTGGAGACAAAGACTGAATTGATGGGCCTCAAGAAACACTGCGTTTCTCCCTCACTGAGATGCACAACACAGCAGCAGAAGAGATAGGGGAGGGAAGGGAGAGAGAGAGAGAGAGAGAGAGAGAGAAAGCAAAAGAGAGAGAGTGGAAGCCAGAAAGAATGAAAGATTGCACGGTGGAAGGCCTTAGGTGTTCTTTCATGACAGCATCACGTAAAACACACACATACACTACACACAGCCACACAAACACACAGAGATACACAAACACAATGCTCAATGCATTTGGGCAAGATCACTGTCCCCTGACCATCAAGGGTGCACACACAGGCAGGCACGGGTGTGCATGCGTGCGCGCGCGCGCACACACACACACACACACACACATACACAGTCTACCAAGTCCCCATGCCTTCTAAACACACACACACACACACACACAAACTGCTCCACAAGGACCACAGTGTTCTCCCCTGGCCACAGAAATTTAATTTGTGAGCCACACTTTCAGGGAAATTGACTTCCATTTATTTAAGAGACAGAGAGGAGAGGCTACAGGACGCTAAGAGACCAGGGGACGACAGCCAACGGAGCGAGAGAGAATGAGGAAAGAGGAGAGGAGGGAGAAAGAGAGAGAGAGACAAAGAAAGAAAGAGAGAGAGACAAAGCAGAGGGAGAAACAGACAGGGAGAGAGGGGGATGGAGGGAGAGAAAGAGAAACGAGAAAAGAGAGAGAGAGAGAGAGAGAGAGCAATCAAATTTCTCTCCACTGAATGGCTCAAGACCTTTCATCTTCTTCCCAATTATCATCTCCACTGACGACAAAACTAAAAAAAATAATCAGGTTCTATTATGAAGGGCTAGAACAATATGAAGGCCCCAGAACCGACACTGTTTCTCCGAGTCTCCCTTCAGCCGAGAGGACGGGGGAGATTGAAACACTTGTACACACAAAAGAATGGCGAGAAGGCTGGGGGTGGAATGGAGTGGGGTGGTGTGTGTGTGTGAGTGTGTGTGTGTGTGTGTGTGTGTGTAAGGGGGGTTTGTGTGGTGCAGGGAGGGGAGGCGCCCCAAATCGCATGTGGAAATCTTCTGGCTTGGGCTAAAGTGGCCGGGAACAATGACACGGGGAGCTCAGCATCTGTCGTGGCACCGAATAAAAAGATGATCCTGGCATCGGCTTCAACGAGAGACAAGGAGGGGGGGGGTGAGAGAGGGAATGAGAGAATAGGAGAAGGGGAGAAAGAGAGAGAATAAGACAAATGGGGAATAAGGACAGAGAGGGAGAGAAAGAAAAAATACTGGAAAGAGAGGTGAAGAATGGAGCTACTCTACTGAGGAACATACACACGCACACCACACACACTTTTTCTCGCTCACAAAACACCATATACACACTTTCTTGCTCTCTCTCTCTCTCTCACACACACACACACACACACACACATATGTAAAGTCTGACCTTCTACAACAAAGCTCTTCCACAAAGATCCAAATGAGAGCCTCCACAATTTCTCCAAAACTCTCTGTTTCACACATTCTCTCTCTCTCTCTCTCTCTCTCTCTCTCAGGCCTTCTCTGTCTGGTGAGGCCTGCAGGCAAAGGCCATTCTCCTCCTCTCCTCTTTTTAAGTCCCCCTCCTCTCTCCATTTTTCTCCTCTCCTCTGCGCACTAGTCACTAATCCCTCACTAATCTGCCAGGAGCGTCTATTACTGCCGTGGAACCACCTTTTCACTTTTTAACAGGGCTCACGCACCATGGATAGACAAAGACAGACGCACACACCCACACAGGCGTGTGCGCACACAAACACACACACAGAGACATACACACACACATGCATGCAAACACACAGGCACACAAACAAACAAACAAACAAACACACACACACAGAGACATACACACACATGTGCATGCAAACACACAGGCTCATACACATACACATATGCAAGCACGCACACACACTCACGCACACAAACACACTCAAAAGTGCACACATGCATCCATGCACACACGCTCAACTGCCTAGACACACATGAGGTGTGTCATTCAGCCCTAATCTAAAGCACACATCTAAGAGTCCAAAGCTTCATATCCTCCACAGTATAGGACTGATAGCAAACAGCATTCACCGACCACACCACTAACAGACCAAAGCACAAACAGCATTCACCAACAAGACCAAAAGCCTCACTGACGAGGACCAAAAGCCTCACTGCTAGGACCATAAGCCTGACTGACGAGCGCATGCGCACGTACGCACGCACATCAGTCAGAAACGAACAAAAAAAGATATTAAACCACAAACTAAGTAGATAAACCATCATGACGCACACACAGTTTGATGGCCCATGATATTGCAAGCTACAAATGTATGTTGTGGGCAGTTTTTTTTTTTTTTAAAT
>PYXC01002020.1:740000-742500 GCA_015244755.2 Tenualosa ilisha
TTGCACAGGAAAAGCCCAGTTTACCCGAGCCTCGTCTCTAATTATCATCTTATAAATAGTTATGGTTCTAATTAATGTGTTCATTAGCCGGGGAGATCTCGGCCCTCTCAAAGCGGCGCTCCCAGCCAAAAGGTTCGCCGCGCTCTTCCTGTGAAGCGCAGGCAGCCAGAAGGTGAGGCCATTCTGGTTGCTTTCGCTTTTATTTTATTACATTCAACCTCCTAATTGGCATTTAAAACCCTATTTGGATGAACTTCAAGAAGCTTAAATGGAGGTGGGGGGATGGGAGAGAAAGAGAGAGAGAGAAAAAGAAAGAGAGAGAGAGAGAGAGAAAGAGAAAGAGAGAGAGAGAGAGAGAGGGTGAGATTCATTTTGTATTCATTTTCCAATAGCCGTCCATGAAAAGGGGGCTCACACTCTCCCTCTCTCTCTCTCTCTCTCTCTCTGATGGCCAAGAGAAGGGAACTTTTAATAGGATGAAACAAACAGCATTTGGTTTTGCCCAGTATCCACTAGCGCCTTGCTTTTACAGGCTAACTGCACACACACACACACACACACACACACACACACACACACACACACACACACACACACACACACACACTCAAGGCCCGATGCTGTTTGGCAGTCTGGAAGGTCTGCAGTTATCCAGGACTGCCTACATATTTAAACAAGACGGGGAGGGAGCATGAAGATAAGGTGAAAAGAGAAAGAGAGAGAGAGAGAGAGAGAGGGAGGGAGGGAGAGAGATAGAGGGAGGGAGAGAGAGAGAGAGAGATGAAAGGAGAAAAGGTGGGGGAGGGGGAGAAAAGAGGACTGAAGAGACTGAAGACTCAGAGCGATAAAGAGATATCACCAGGACATACATTTCCAAAGACAACTCAGACAAGATTGCTGAGGCCATGACCAGCATTCTCCTATTTACTATCGGACCAGACCAGACAAAAGGGCTGATGGGTAACGATGTCTGAGAGGAGCGCTTCCATCGCAAAAGATCACGGCCAATCAGCACTCACGGCTACTGTGATCTATTTAACATGAAGCCTCCTATGTGATATGGGGAAGGGGCATCTTCAAAAGTGTGTGTGTGTGTGTGTGTGTGTGTGTGTGTGAAAGCTCTTGAGTAGCCCTGGCCTGGGGGCACCTCATGTCTGAAAATTACAATATTTATTCACTATCTATTTATTTATCTCCTGGTGCTTTCCCCTTAGCACCAGACAAGACATTCTTCAGTTTGGAGCATTTACACACACACCACACACACACACACACACCACACACACACCACACACACACCACGGGCATTACTCAAACACGCATACTGACACTCACTCACTCAGTGGGTTCAGAACGGGGTTTGCAAGTGAGTGAGCGAGCATAAAAAAACTAGAACTCTAAAGAGATATCTGGTAATCTGTGCAGGTTAGAATATAGGCTATGGCTTACCTGCATAGGTATGCATACATCTTACAATCAATCAATGAATGAATGATTGAATGAACAAGTGAGTGAATGAGAGAGTGAATGAATGAATGAGATGAGGGGGCAAAGAAAAAGAGAAGAGGAGAAAGAAATAGAAAAGGAGAGAGTGTCAGACAGTGATAGAATGTGAGAAAGTGAGATGCAGAGAGAGAGACAGAAAGGGACAGAGTGAGATGCAGTGAGAGAGAGAAAAAGGGACAGAGTGAGATGCAGTGAGAGAGAGAGAGAGAGAGAAAGGGACAGAGTGAGATGCAGAGAAAGAGAGAAAAAGGGACAGAGTGAGATGCAGAGAGAGAGAGAGAGAGAAAGGGACAGAGTGAGATGCAGAGAAAGAGAGAAAAAGGGACAGAGTGAGATGCAGAGGAAGAGAGAGAAAAAGGAACAGAGTGAGATGCAGGGGGGGGGGGGCAGTGTTCAGTGTTTAGTGTTCAGTGTTCAATGTTCAGTGTTCAGTGTTCAGTGTTTAATGTTCAGTGTTTAATGTTCAGTGTTTAATGTTCAGTGTTTAATGTTCAGTGTTCAGGGTCTTTCTCCACTCCCTTCCTTCTCCTGTGGCTGTAGCAGCCAGAGCAGCAGCGTTAGCTGAGCACAACGGGGCCACCCAGGGGAGACTGGCTGGCTTGTTGCTGATGCTGCCGACGGGGTGCTGGGCTGGGGGTGGGGCTGGAGCTGGGGCTGGGGCTGGGGGGTGAGGGTTGAGAGAGGGACCAGGGGGGCTTCTTTTGGCAGTAGAGAGGTGCAGCACACTCTCTCTCTCTCTCTCTCTCTCTCGCTCGCGGGCTAGCTGTGGATGAAAGGCCTCGCTGCGTCGACCCCTTCCTCCCCTCTCCGGGTAAATAAAGGCTTCTGACAACAAAGGCCAGCAGAGCTTGACTGTCCTTTCAAGCACACAAATAAAACGACACCGCTGCTCTCGCTCACTCACGTGCTCGCTCGCTCGCTCGCACCTCGTTCCTTCGCTTGCTCACACTCACACTTACACTCACAGACGGCGAAAAGACAGTTGGAGGAGAAG
>PYXC01002020.1:747500-790000 GCA_015244755.2 Tenualosa ilisha
GCCAACCTGCTCTTGAGTGTGTGTGTGTGTTTGTGTGTGTGTGTGTGTGTGTGATGCAGGGAGTCAAGGTAATTGTATGCAAGGCCTATGTGTGTGAGAGCAGGGGGAGGGGTTGTGTGTGTGTGTGTGTGTGTGTGTGTGTGTGTGTGTGTGTGTGTGTCAGAGGAATAAAGGCAGAGGGGAATAAAAGTAAAGCGTTAATAGATGATTATGTTTTAATTGCATTAATTTGCCTGTGTATGCAAGAGCTACACACACAGCCCCAGGAGTCATCCTTAGCCTGTGTCTCATGCCTTCTGTTCCCTCCCCCGCGCTAGAACAGCCATTACCACACATCACAACTCTCACAATCACGGCCTTTACACGCATTCCACTCTCCGCAATATCAGGCCTATCATGGATGTGCGTTTTTGATCATATCTGGGATACATTGCATGCGTAAACACAAAGCCAGGATACATCAATATTCTGATCGGATTCGGGATACTGAAGCACATGTAAACGCACTCAGTGAGCACCAATCACAAAGAAGACGCACTAGCAGTCACCGAAATCACACCACCACACAACGCCAGCACATTCACAGCAATCACCACCTGACCGCACCACCACAAGGCCTAATCTCCACAAAGCAATCCCACATATAAATTCAATTCAATTCAATTCTATTCAATTATATTTATACAGCGTCATTTACAAGAGAATTGTCTGCGCTTAACAGACATTAACAAGAGGCACCCAAGAGCAACAGGGGGCAAGGAAAAACTCTCTTGTGGTAGTTATTCAAGGAAGATCCATGGCTCAACGGGCAAACCCAACTGCCAGGAGTCATGCAGGAAAAGTACAGTCAGTAGTTACCATAAGTGACAGACCATAATTTGTCAGTGGTTTTGGCAGAGCATCATAATAATTCCAAACTATCGTCCCACAACATTATATGGTAGTCAGGCCATAGGTGCTTGTCTGAAGTTCTGGCTGGACAGCGTAATAGCAGCCAGACATGATGTTAAAGCAGCCAGACAAGCAGCCAGACATAAGTAAACTCATTAGACATAAGTACACCAATTAATTAACCACAGTTTCCTCAACATTACTTCTTGAACCAGAATCTGATCATGATTTCAAGAGAAAGAAAAAGGCAACATTTTCATGTGTCCAACATTGTCCACCATGTATTAAACTCACAGCTGAGTCACTGCCCAGCCCCGATATATTTCTCAGTTAATAATTATCAGAAAATTATAGCAATCACCAATCACAACACAAGCGGTCAGAAGAATCACCACCAGACTTCTGTGCACCATCACCCTACACGTATACACACACACACACACACACACTCCAAGACCATTTAGGCCGACACTTTTATTATCAATAATCAATCAATCAAGGAAATTGTTTCATTTGCAAAATGTTACCACTGCCCCACTGCAGCCAAACCAGCTATAGACTTTACTCCAGTCACCAGAGCCTGGCTACAGTTCCCGCTGCTTTGGCCTGTGCTAATGCTAGCAGCTAGCGCATGAGAGAGGTGGGCTAAGCTAACCCAGTGCATTACAGGGCACTGAGGCATTGCTGCCGTCATACGAGAGAGTCGCCAACACATTATACACTATTAGGCCTCGGGTCAGGCAGAGGACAAGGAGGAGACGGTCATCTATCCAGAGGAACACAGGATAGGTGACCGCAAACACACACACACACACACACACACACACAGTACAGGTATTAATACAGATGTAAACACACACAGCCATAAGCTGGTTGGAGACAGCTATCTATCCATAAGACCACAGACACACACACACAGATGAGACATTTGGAGATGGCCATCAATCAATCCGCCTATACCAACTCTTAGCGCGTATACACACACACACACACACACACACACACACACACACACACACACATACTCTCGCATGTACATTAAAGGTATTTCCAAGTGTATGCAGTATGGAGCTCCTCATACACTCTACACAAGCAGCCATCCGTCCCGAGCCACTGGACAAACACGAGGACTATTCTGCATGGGTCAGCAGTCAATTCTCTACGTGAAATATTTCATAAGACTCACAATCACTGACAGAACAAGAAGAGAAGAGGAGAGGAGAGGAGAGGAGAAGACAGAGAAGAAGAGAGAGAAATAAGGAGAAGTAGAGGAGAGAGAGGAGAGGAAAGACAGGAGGACAGAAGAGGAAAGAAGAGAGAAGGAAAAGAGGAGATGGAGAGCAAAGGAGAGGACAGGACTGATGAGAGCAAGCAGAGGAGAGAAGAAAGAGAGGAGAAGATAGGAGGAGAGGAGAGGATGCAGAGGAGCGGAGAGGAGTGATGGCTGCCTCACTCAGTGTCATTTAGGACAGACACACACCTAGGGGAAGGTCAAGAGTGTGGCTCTCTAGGGCTCACTTTACACATCTCCTAATTAGTGGTAATTAAGAACACACACACACACACACACACACACAGGCGTACCTCCTGTTGCGGCTGCGCGAGCGGGATCGGCGGGACCTGTGGCCTCGGCTGCGGTCGGTGCTGTGACTGCGTCTCCTACGTGTCGACCCAGACGAGGAGCTACTGCTGGAGCGACGTCTCCTCCTGTAATCACAACCCAACGGAAAAAAATACAACACATCAGAATGGAATGGAATACAACGTAACGTCAGAACTAAACAGAACTGGGCTTTGGTTCCCAACACCATAGTTGCTAACGAGTTAGCGACCTTAGCAGTTGGGAATACGCACTTACATGCGAACGAAAAGTTGCTAGCTTAGTTAGCAACTACATAGTTGAGAAACAAAGCCTTGGGAAATGCTTTGGCATGAGACACTGCGCACAGCATCCTTCTGTAGCGCATTTGAATGTGACCTAAGGTCTCATTCTTATCTCATCTCACCTCAGTCACTCTTGCCTGTCCGATGTCAATAGCAAAATGAAGATTTAACTAGAGAGTAGTTCTTGTGATTAAACGGAACTATAGCTATACTATTTTACATTATTAAGAGTAGTTCTTGTGAACTATAACAGAACTATAACTATACTATTTTACATTATTAAGAGTAGTTCTTGTGAACAGAACTATAAATATACTATTTTATATTATTAAGAGTAGTTTTTGTGATTAAACGGAAGTATAACTATACTATGTTACATTATTAAGAGTAGTTCTTGTGAACTATAACAGAACTATAACTATACAATTTTATATTACTGAGAAGCTGATGGGTGGGTAAGTGAGAGAAATTACAGTTCCCCTTATTAACTAAGGCAAGGGTGTCTGTGGGTGTGTGGGTGTGTGTGTGTGAGAGAGAGAGAGAGAGATGGAGAGACAGAGAGAGAAAGAAAGAGAGGCAGAGTGTGTGTGAGAGAGAGAGAGAGAGAAAGTAAGACAGACTGAATCAGTGAGTGAGTGAGTGAGTGAGTGTGTGTGTGTGGAGAGAGAGAGAGAGAGAGAGAGAGGAGGGGGGGGGGGGGGGGGGGGAGAGAGAGAGAGAGAGAGGGGGGAGAGAGAGACTGTGAGTGCAAGTGAGTGTGTGTGCTTGTGTGCTCACGCACAAGTGTGTTTACAGAGGGACCCTAAGAGGGTGTTGTCATAAAAGAAGAGATATTTGGCTTCTCTGCTTAAGAGACACTCACAGGGGAACTGACTTGCCCCATAAACCTCACATTTTTTCCCCTCAACTATCAAGATCTCTCCCTCTTTTAACTTTCTTCACTTTTTGCTTTTTTATGGATTGTCTTCTGCTATTTCTCAGCGCATTAAGACATAAAGACAATAAAGACAAAGTCCCACGCCATAAATAAATTAGGAAATAAATAAAGATGCTTCTTAAAATCTCTCGGAGCGATAATTTCATTTCTTTTTCCATTTATGAACCCAAACATGGCCTTATTAGATTCCATACCTCTCAGCCAAATGCCACGGGCTCTTCAAGTCGCCTTTATTATACCAGACACACACACACACACACAGACACACACACACGCACGCGCACACACACGCGCGCGCACGCACGCACGCACACACACACACACACACACACACACACAGCTGCACGCCCGCATCCGCCCGCACACTCACATATACACACGCACGCACACATGCATACACACACACACACACCCCTGCACCCGCCCGCACACTCACATAGACACACACACACAAACACACAGGCACATGCACACATGCATACACACACACACGCGCGCACACACAAACACACACAAACATGCATACACACGCACACACAAACATGCATACACACGCACGCACACACACACAAAGATGCATATACACAAACATCATGGTTTCTGACAGAGGCAGCAGAGATGAATGGTTTGCATCAGGGAGGAAGACAGGCAGGCTCGGAGCGGCCCGCTCTCCGCCGGTTCTACAGCAGGACGGACCGTTTCACGTCTTCTGTCCGCCAGGAAAGGAATGGCATTCCGTGCGTATGCGGAACCAAGACTAGCACTCTGGCTGACTAAACCTGGCAGGCGTTATACGCCAGGCATTCCCTCACTGGGACGCCTTGCACAAGTCACAGTCCTCAATAAGGCTTAGAAGGCTAAGAAGGTTTTTTTCTCTATCTGTTTACAGATTTTTATATTGACTACAGACAGCTTTTTTTTTTTTTTTTTTAAATGATTAAATTCAAAATAGTAAACATGGCTGTTCCCAGAAGCAGATGAAAAAGGGAATATATAAAGGATGTCCAGCTAATCTGCACTATTTTCCAGTATATCTAGAAAAGGTCACATTTATACAATACTGAAGATGGCACGTTCACATGTATACATATATTTGCTAAACAAGACGCACAGTCACAGACACAGAAACAGTACCCATAGCCTCTTCTACAAATGCATTTAAAAATATCCAGAAATACAGTCTGCCTACAAGCGCACAAGAGTACGCGTAAACACGTAAACACACACACACACACACACACACACATACACACACAGTACATACACTTTGGCCCACCTCCATGCCCATACACTTCCCATCTCTGGGGAGACTCTTGAGTAATGTGTACATTACTTTCAAAAGCACTATGCTTTCATTAGTGGGACCCATCAGTTGCAAGCTGTGACTTCATAACTTAGGCCTGCTACTTTAAATGGCCTCTCACCAGAGGCAAAACTTAAGATTAGATAAGTATTACTACTATCTCTGGAGAGTAAAACTCATTATGATACTAAGCTTAACGAAGGTCATCAAGAAGAAACCATCTGCTCGCTACAAGTCTCAAATGGGAGAAAATATATTGGGGGAAAAACATACTGTGTGTGTCAGATAACAATAATGTTTGTTAGATGACAATAATGCCCTATCCCTATCTCTATGGACCTGCCCTCCTCCGCCACCAAAGAGCAAAAGTCACCCTAGGAAACTGTCAGCGTCATCCCAGTCACACCACTGGGAGTCCAGTCCATGCTGGCTGGCTGCCCACAACAGTGGGTAAGGCTATTCACTAAATCGGACGTAGTAGAGCAGCGGTTACATCACTCGACTGACAACTGGCGATCCTGGGTTGATTCCTCATCCCCACGTTGCAAGTCCATGCCACCTTGGATAAAAGCATCTGCAAAATACCAGCCAAATTTATTTTAATTGACTTTAAATCCTGAGAGGAGATAGACCATTTCTCTGGAGCTTAATGTATTGGGACAAAACACCATGCATTATTCAACCATCCCATATCATAGGCATATACAAATATATATATAGATAGATAGATAGATAGATAGATGTACTTTATTGATCCCAAGCTGGGAAACTCGCTAAATATCATGTTACCCCAAATATAAGACAATATTTTTTCCTATAAATACTTCTAAAAAAGGGAGGGTCATCTTATATTTCTGGACTAGACAAAAATAGAGAAGTAAATACAGGGGGCGCCAAAACCGATATTTGTGTTAAATGAACGGGCAGCGTCTCATAAGCTTCATAATGCCACACAATGGAGAGGTGAGATACTAGGCTGGAACAAATTTAAAAATTGGCCTTGAGTGGTGTAAAAGAATGACAGGGATTACATCCACTTCAGCATCCCATGCCACGATTTTGATAATATTCAGGATGCAGTGAAAAAGTGCACACGAAGCCGAGATCATGTCCGGAGAAGTGCACACTCTCCAATACGGTGCAACGGAACAAATCTTGCCCAGTACCTGCACAGACTTTCACACCTGGAGAGACGCTATCTTTTTCAGCAGTAGCCTGTGATCACACTAAAGAAAACTCACTCATACCCCTCCTTAAGATAGGCAACGCTGATTAAACGTCAGCGTTTTAGACAACACCTGTTACTATTGCAAAGAAAGGTTGAAAATCAGTTAAGGTGGAAATCAGAGAAGCAAATCACCGTGTTGGAGTGTCGCACAGTCGGGACCAAAATCCCACCTTTGACAGTGTATATGAGAGAAGTGCATCATCGATATGTTTTAGTGTCTCGCAGTCGTGCACTTCCCACTTTGACACGCAACGCTGTACCCAATCATACAGTCAGATCTCATGGTTAATGCACATGGCTTTCTGCCTGCCTTTTCTACTTTTCTACAGTAGTAGGCTCCTGTTCATTCAATTTAAATGTGCCAAATTGATCTAGAACATCAATTAACTTAATCGAATGCTTTAACTGTTTCTACGTCCCTCTCCTCTTCCAACAGGACAACACACTCCTCTTCCACTGTTGAGAATGTATACAGCTGAGGATTCTTCGTATATCAAATATGGAGACATACAACACACTATAACCAGAGAGGGTAAAAGTGGAGCGAGAGGCAAAACATTTGTTAAGTTCCGTGTTCTATTTTCGCAATGGCAGGGGGCAAATCCTCCTTTATGCAGACCTGAGTCGAGCTCTCATACGCTTATACAGAAGATCATCGAAAAGTTTATATTGTGACCTTATGTGACACTCTCACTAATGCAGACCAGAACTATTCACATTTGCTCCCATTGTAACGCATTATGTTGCTCTATCTTGGTCAGTATTCAATGATCTCTGCTATCACTTTGCGCATCAGTATCCTTAACAGTGACATACACTGTGTCAGGCATCTGTTTCTGACAATACAATTGCATATATCTGCTAACTGATACGTCAAAATATCAACTCCCAAGCCTAACTAATTTTGGAACCAGCGTCATTATAGGACTCAAGACAAGCCAGACAGTTGAGCACTTTAGTCACCTATGATAGTATAAGCTTGTAGAAGATAAGTACAACAACACAAACACACACAAACTATAGTCAGCATGGTTTCTAATGCACTGGCTGAATCAAAAGTGTGTAGTGTGTGTAGTGTGAATCCAAAGTGTGTGTCTCTCAGTGTGTAGCTCCGAAATCCAAGTTGCTACAACTGCCTACAAAATATCAGGGTTCCCACTGTACTTAAAATTCCCTGACTCTTCCTACCTCTTATCTCTGTCTCTGTCCCGGTCTCTGTCTCTGTGGCGGTCACGGTCCCTGTCACGGTCACGGTGGCGATCTCGATCTCTGTCTCGGTCCCGTGAGCGGGATGTGGACCGGCTCCTTCTGTTGGCCTTCTTGCTGCGGCTGGTCTCACGGCCGCTGGAGGAGCTAGAGGAAGAGGAACGCCGGCGATGCTTCTTCCTCCTCCGGCGACCACCTCGCTCTTCCTCACTGTCCGATGAGCGTCTGCCCATGGTCATGCACACACTGACTGCGCAAAACAGGCAGCAAATGGGGGTAAAACAGGCAGCAAACATCAACTTCTGGAGGTTGACTTCCTTCACAGGTTAATAAATCTTATGGAGGATCATTACAGAAAAGACACCATTACAGAAACCTCTTGTATCAATTGGCATATTCAAAATTCAGCATACTATCAACTCTCAAATGGCAGGTGGATATTAGGCAACATTGCCTAATATCATACATGAAGCTACAAAGTTACCTTCCACAAAAGTGACAACAGGCGGTTTGTCCTCGGTAAAATACGTGAAAAAACAATTTGTCCTAGATTTTTTAAGCTACAACTACTACAAAACTGATTTAATGATACTGACTATAGTTAAATACTATCCACAGTTCCCATGGAAAACTCAGGGAAATGTTCCCGATCTTCACCTTAAACTAAGTACAATGGCAGACATCAACACAGTACGACATCTTGGTGCTGCCTGTTAACATTATAGAGATACAGTTGTGTCTTGAATGGAACGATCAATAACTAGGCCGGGAACAGCCTATGTGACATGTAAACTAATTTCAAAGCAAATGAGATGGTTGATGTGCATTTCAGATTCAGTTCGGCAGCCAACGTTTGTTAGCCAGCAAAAATAAAAGCTAAGGTTAGCAGGCTAACCCTCAGAGCACGTATAGCGTTAAGTGTTTTATTGTTGCAATTATAGGAATATAATTCTTGTCAGCTATTTCACATACTAAACAAGAATGATGTAACCCACACAGAGTACATCAAGTGGCAAAGGTTTGCCACCTAAATCATCCTGATGGATATCTACCGAGCAAAGACCAGGCATGGTCTTACTGTAAACAATGCGGACGTGCCAGCACCAACGTTGGTAAAATACGCTGGATTAAGCAAACTCCTGTATTTAAATTCTGTTCTGGATGAAAATCATGGTTGTCGTAAAGATTCATGAAGACTAGGCTCACAAACTCTCACCAGACAATCAACTTACAGCGCTGCTGTTCCTTCCCTGTGCGCGCCACACCGTTTTGTAGCTCAAGCTGGTGCTTGCCAGACCACACTACTCATATCAGAGAACATCGATGGGAAAAATTCAGATTCTTCAATCGAAAGAGGAGCAGTCGTTCTCTAAGAGTATATGACCATAGTATTAACTGGTTTTACTTGTTTTAAATGCTGGTTTGCTTTTATGATTTAATATACTTTTTTTAAGACAGCTAAATATTATTAAGACCAAAATAATGACCTGCATAATAAGCTTCAGTGTTTTTCGGTCTATTTCTTGAAATAAAACAAAACAAAAAAAAAACATCAAACTGCATACAGGCATGTAGCACAGTGGCCCTATCTACTCAGAACCTTACTTAGCCTATCCCAAAAGCGATTAGAGGGCTGGGTTGTGAAATGAGGCAGGCACATAAACCTTGACAGCTCAGGGAGGAAGATGTGTCATCAGTACGAAAGGCTGAAAAAGAGCAAATAAAATTAGAAGAATTTAAACAGATATCAAAGATCAGGATTTTGATAACAGAGATAAAAACATTGGGAAATGAAACAATTAAACAAATAAAGCATGCAAAAAAATAACGTTTCATTGTAGCCTATAACAAGCCTATACAGTTTCCTCGGCCTAATTGGTTATCCAGCCTAATTACTGTTTAGGAGTTGAACTTGATTTTTAACAGTTCATTTAACAACTTCTTAGTTCAAACAATTAGAAACAATTAAGTTGTGTTATATATTTCTAATCGGCAAACCCAGAAGTTTGCGCAAAAGTATGGGCATGGTTATAATTAAAATAATCAGGACATTTTATGTTGTTGTCTATAGCCTAAACCACCAGCTGTTTATGGAGATAAAATACAACAAGAAAATACAAGATTTTGCGTACTCCCTGGCGTTGCCAGCTTCCACCATTTGTTGTGAAAGTATTTATCTGTAGGTGGAATCGGGCTTTACAATGCACCCAACCCAAACAGAAAACAGTCTTTACACAGTGTTGGCCCAATTTCTCGGTTTGTTTCTAAGCCGACCACAAAACACAAAGTAAGACATAAACACTTTATTTATTTTTACTTTTATGTGGCTTCTCTAAATTTGTTAATATGTAGTCTAAGGAAATAAGGGAATTCTCAGGGTTGTCTTAAAGTTTCATTGTCTTCAGGAGGCTTTTATCAACATTCTCAGGGTCGATTTAACTTTTATCGTGCTGTACAGACAGGAACATGGGGTGGCGGTGACTCGGTCAACAGCTGTAGGCTACAGTTAGAAGCGTTATGGGGTTAGTTAATGAGACGTGAGCACTTTGCGTAATGGTAAGAAATTGTTGAGGAGGGATTCTTGTGAGATGTTGGCTATAATCAAAATATAACCACATTTATTTCCGTTCTGAGCATGAGGGGGATCCGCAGTGTAGTGAATCGAGAATATAGTGAGGGCAGCAAAGAAAACAATGAGTGCTCGCAAATCTTGAGAGTAGACCGCATTAATAATTAATTGTGTGAACTATTGGACACCCGCAAGAGCAAATAGCATTTTTATGGATAATCAATAAAGCGCGCTTAATTTTGCTTCACAATTGCAAATGATCTTAAAGCTGCAGGCCTATCCCATTTCTCAGTATACAATATATTTTTTATTAAATTGTGATATCCCCCACGGCATACAGTTACCTTCCTGCAAGTGAGTTTTATTATTTATTTATTTATTTATTTAGCAAATGTTGAATAATTTCAGTAGGCAACTCTGCTTAAGCAAAAAAATAATTAACAGACCCGGTGGCAACGCGTCACAATAAAACACTCCTTAATGAATCGTTTAGCTGCATATTAGGAACCTGTAAGAGCTGCAGTAGGCTAATCCTGAGAGACTTGAAAATATTAACAGTTACAAACGCGCTTCCATTTAAATACGTGGCTTGCAAAATGTCAGCTAACCAGCACAAATTGGTTCGTGTAGCGTAATCATGCTTAATCACGGAATGCACACTATGTGAACTATATACCACATGAACATCATATTCCAAAAAAGTATATTTAACATGTTAATATTATTATTGTTGTTGTTATATTATTATTATTATCATTATCATTATTATTATTATTATTATTATTGTTGTTTAGTGTTATCTGTGAGTTTAAGGACATGAATAGGCGTAAATTGTACATAGAGAAAAGAACTGGCAAGACCGGTACTTTCATTAATTTTCATAATGTCAAAATATTTAATCAACTTTTTAAAATACTTTTTGTAAAAATCGAATGTGTCACAAATGATACACCTGACTGTTAAGTAGCCTAGGCTGTGAACTGAAAACACTGAAATCTCCTGAGAGAAAAAGGCCAAAATTTCTCATTATGCCATGGACTGTGTTGTGTTACGTCGCGCGTATTTACCATGCGCATTTCCTTCGCATGTCGGTTTATCCGCTCTTTACCTTGCCCGGTAGTATCTTTGTCGCCGTTCCCGAGCACTTCAAAAAGATGGTGAGGAGGCTCCCGTGTCCATGTGTTCCCCTCGGCACGGGATTGTCATTTTCAGTTTTGGCCACACCCCTGCAGAGATCCTGCCCATCTCCCTGAGATTTCAAAAAACTAACTCAGGACAATAGCAGGGAAGGCACGCTTAATTCAATTAATTTGTCCGTCTTGTCAATCTCGGATAAATGGCCAATGGCAACCTCGTAAGAATGATCTGAAATCTGAGGGGTTGATAAGGTTTTCCCACCCTGTCAGTGCACGGCTGAGGAACGGGGACTCTTCCCGGCTTCCTGAGGGGAGGTAATTTGCACGGATCAAGGGGCAGGCGTTGCGAAGTATAAATAGTGTGACTTCAATAGCAGATCACCAGCAGGTCTCTACTCCACACTAGAAGAATTGGCCGAGATCTTGTACGTTTAGAGGAACGCGCGCTCAAGAGTTGCCAACGACATCACCTCGCATTTAGGTCGACAAAAACGAAACACTATTGATGTCTTATCTCGGGCTGTTGTGGCGGGACTGAGAAACAGAGAGTGAGTGAGAACGAGAGGGGAAAACCTTTTTTTTTAAACTGGAGCAGTGATGGAAGAACTCACCGCATTTGTGTCCAAATCTTTTGACCAGAAAGTGAAGGAAAAGAAGGAAGTGATCACGTACCGGGAAGTGCTCGAGACCGGTGCATCGGTACGAGGCAGGGAAGCTCTTAATCCCGAGCCCACTCGCGAGGAGGTGACTACTATTGCGCGAGGAGCAGCGCGATCACCGGGCAGGGAAGCGGACATGCTTGGGCCGGAGAGGATGAGAGAAGCGAGCAGCCCCAAACTCATTGACGGTAAAAGCACTCATATTATGTTCTTTAGCTATTTCAAACAGTCATCCTCAAGCTTTGAATCGAAATGAGAAATAAACCGAGCTATAAGAAGAGGCTTGTGTGTAGTTTAGTTGAGCTGTTTGGCTAGAAGTGTGAAAGTGGCTGGAGGATTTTTTTTGTTTGTGCGTAATCTGAGAAATACTTTCTAAAAATCATGACATGACAATCACAAGTTTCACATTATTGAGGAGAAGAAACGTATTATTGGTTTGTGTGCTGTGTCATACTCTCGTGAATTCATGAATCATTTCTTAATATCCTATATTTGATAGCTCTTAAACTCTCTCATCTTGGATCAGACTATTCCTAATCCATTGCACATCTCATACGAAACAATGGAAAATAGACTTCACCCCTAAAACCAAATTTATACTTTATCAATTAGAAAAAGTTCAAATGGTGGGGCGCACCTGTCATTTGTCTTTGTTATGCAAACCTGCAAACGCCTACCTGTGAGGTCCAGTCTAAAATTAATGCTATTTATATGAGAAAAATACGGAAGAGTGCAAACACAATTTAGAGTGTAGATAATTCAAGAATGAGTAAACAATATTGCTCTCACCAAGATAAAGTATTTAAATTTCTCCAACTGAATCATTTGAACATTTAACCCTGGGCCCTACAGAGACGAAAATAATACTAACACTAATAGCAACTGATGATAAAAAAATAAAATAAAATAATAATAATAATAGTAGTATTAGTAGTAGTAACAGTGGTAATAATGTAAGCTAGTTTTATTCGACTTAAGCTTTTTAGTCAGTAGATTATTGCATAGTAAACATAGGAAGCATTCAAGTGTTTTGTTATTGATGACTGAGGAGACACAGTTTTTAACCTGCAGCTTGCTCCAAATACGAACAGTAATAAGCATGTCTGGGCCGCGTTGCTCTAAAATGCTTTATGCATATGTATAAGGAATAAATAATTTAGGCCCTCTCTGCAGGAGTACAAAACATCAGTGACCGATCTCTGTGATGCTGAGGGAAAGCCATGTGATCGTTTTAAAGGTTGCCCATGTGGGGACTTCACTGTTGTCCCAACAACGCATTAAAGTCAAGGCCTCAGAACGTTTTTTTTTGCCTTTTCACTGAAATGCTTCTGACTTTCCGATACCCCTGTCTTTCTCTCCTTCATTTATTTTTTTCCATTTCGTCTCCCACATGAAGGCAACGCGGATATGAAAGAACGAAAAGAGGACTCTAAGGCAGTAGAGGACGAGAGCCAAACTAAAATCAAGCAGAGGAGAAGCCGGACTAACTTTACCCTGGAACAGCTCAACGAGCTGGAGAGGCTCTTCGACGAGACACACTACCCGGACGCCTTCATGCGCGAAGAACTCAGCCAGCGACTGGGGCTCTCGGAAGCCCGCGTCCAAGTAAGCAGCTTTCTCTTGTTTTAAGGGGATTTGTAACGCTGCATTTGGCTGGAGCAGTCACCAAAGGGGGGCTATCGGCGCAAGGATGCAGTCCAGGGGATATAAAATGTCGAGTTGCTTTCCGGGTGGTGTTTGATAAGAGAGAGTGAGATGGAATACAAGGAAAACGTCCTCTCGTTAAAATTTTAGCGCGTGGAAGACGCGGTGTCTCTGGAGAGGAGGATGTATTGATACTGCGCTTGGTTTATTCATGGCTATTCAGCATTTCTCTCTGATGTGCCACACAGACACCAAGCCTCGGTAGGGTGCGAGCAAATCCGCTGATTTGACACTAGTAAAAGAAACCCCTTGGTTTTTGAAAATATTAAAGTTAGACGTGCAACAGATTTTTATAGCGGTTTGTCCTGGTTGTTTTTATAAACGTGTGTGGGACTGTGTGTATTTGCAATATTTGTGCTCAGTGGCTAAAGTGCTTATTTTTTAGATTAGCTGGTCTTCTACGGACTAGGCCATCGCACTAGTCTACAGTGAAACGTCCACAAATGCATGGACATTTTGATAACCAGAAATACAAAATCTGAATTTTGTATTTCTGATGTCTTAATAGCTTATCAGACATCTGCAAACTAAGTAGCTTTTCTGTCTTTCAAGCTTTTTTCTTTCTTATTGTATTGGGAAAGACCATCTGCACAGAAACATAATAAGCCCTTTCGTCAGAAGTAGATCTGTAATAGGAGAAGGGAAATTGAACCGCATAATGACAATGAGCATAGCCATACGTTGGTTCTGATGTGATTTATCAAAAGGAATAATATCTGCTTTCTGCCTCTGTCGTTCGCACAATGCCGACAGAGGGGCACGAAAAGGGGGGATTATTCGTTCTCTCGTTGTACGTCTTTTCTGGTTATTATAAAACAGACGATAAAGACCTCCGCGAAGAAAAAGTTAAATGAGTGGCTTTTTCTGCCGCTTCACTCAGAGCTAGCTGGAATTTTACCAAAAGTGTATTGTGTCCCAAACACGGCAGAGCACGGAGCACATCTTGGGATTTACATAAATTACGTATAATTTTTGCAAATAAAGATCCAGTGTGCCTTACGTTCTCCGCATCAAAATAATAAAACTGCCACATTCTGTAGTCATCGCCGTGGTTTCAGCAGTGGCTGTCATTCAAGTTGTCACTATATTTTGATAAAGTAGGATGATGGGCTAATACTGGACATAAACGAGATCATTAGGCGTCGGTCGTGTTTTTCACAATGCCAATGCAATTTGAGTATTGATCAACTGTAAATATCGACAATACAAAAACATATTCATATTGATCAGCCAAGACTATTTATGTTGAAGGGACGAAACATTCTGTGCAAAGCCCAGTAAAGTGAAATTGATAAACTGTGTTGTGGGTTAATTTATCCAGGGCTCTGTGGGGGATTCAAAGTAGATTAACATAGTAATGAGAAGCCTAATCTGCTCTCTCCGATAGGGCTACATACAAGAAATAACGTTTTCCAAAGAAAATTTTCAGCGCAGAAAAAAACACATATCTTCAAAAAGTCTTTGTACTTGACTTGTTATGACAGTAATTAAACGAAACTGCAGTGCATTAAACGCACCAGTAACATAAATTTCCTTGCAGATAAAGGTAATTAATTTAACCGGCTACTAATGAGGGGACTCTCCTCAGATCGCCCGGCTCAGATGTCCAAAGCTGAAATCTCATGCTGGTATTCGGTATCAGAGAGTCAATTTGGTTCTTCTGGGATGGTAATCTATTGAAAGATGAAACCGGTGCTGAGAAGGTTATTTATTATAGCGCAATTTAGGCTGCACATTTCGATCAAGCGTGTCCTCTCTGTCGGATATTTATTAAATTTGTGATTTCTTTTTTTTGTGGTCAACTGGCCGTTTTCAATTTCACTTTACTGTCTGAGTGTTGTAAATGTAATAATTAAAATCTGGGGTTAAGCGCCATGAATATTTCAGAGCTCCTAGGGGATGGTGCTTTTCCGCGGTTGTTGTCATTTTGAGAGGACTTACACGTGCCCTCACAAGCAGCTGTCAATCACGGCCACTAATTAATTTCTCTCCCCGCAGGTCTGGTTTCAGAATCGGAGGGCCAAGTGCAGAAAGCAGGAAAATCAGTTACACAAAGGTGCGCCACACTCACGGCTCCCAGTCTTGTAGCCACATATTGGTAGTCTACTTATAGCAATTTGACAGATGCCGTGAACATAAATGTTTTGATTTTTGAATCTATAACTTAAAAGCATCAGCAACATATTTCGGGCAGCCTAACCGTTTTTATTTGGGTGTTGCTGACATTTAGATCATATGAAAATATGCTTATTCATCATTTATATATTTTTTCATATCAACAAACCTTAAAATTATTTGAGAGAGTGGTAACATGTATTCGGAATTACTGTCTCCAGAGACCCTTTTCGTTAATGTCCCAACAGCGGGGCAGCTGAACATCCGACTCAAATTGCATCTCTTTGCAGGGGTACTCATTGGAGCTGCGAATCAGTTTGAAGCTTGTCGTGTCGCGCCATATGTCAACGTGGGAGCACTGCGGATGCCATTCCAACAGGCAAGTCACTTTCAAGCCTGTGGTCTTTGACAAATCGAATGCCCAGAGTGTCGCCTTGGCACAGGTCTCGTCCAACTGTTGTGGGGTGGATACTGGTTTTCAAAGTGTAGTCAATTGCAGACACTCTGTATAAAATTTCATTATAGGATAAGTAGGCCTTAAGACGAAATTCTATATCCCATCATTTCATTATAGGATGTGTATGCAGGCCGTAAGATGAAAGTCTAGTATAGGCCATCTGACACAAAAACGTGTCCTCAATATACAGATTATACAGCAATATATCCTGACAGTATTTTTAAGTATTACATGTATACTGCGTTTCGAACGAGTAGGACTAAATATTACAGAATCACATTATTTGTTTATCCACCGAGATAAAAGAGGATGCAAGAGAGGATGCAGTAGCCTGCATTTCTAGATACCTAGCTCACGGATCTCACAGTGGTTAAAGAAGGCTATGATACCGTTTTCACCCACAACATTAATGCTGAATCAATAACAGGCGGGCCTCTTATCATCAAGTTAATGTGTTTCTCCCTCTCTCCCTATCCGTGCGTCCGTAGGATAGTCATTGCAACGTGCCGCCCTTCTCCTTTCAGGTGCAGGCTCAACTGCAGTTGGACAGCGCGGTGGCCCACGCACACCATCACCTGCACTCGCACCTGGCGGCGCACGCGCCCTACATGATGTTTCCCGCCCCGCCATTTGGGTTGCCCCTGGCGACACTCGCGGCGGAATCCGCGTCTGCTGCATCCGTGGTGGCGGCGGCCGCAGCAGCCAAAAACAACAACAAGAACTCCAGCATCGCGGACCTGAGATTGAAGGCCAAAAAGCACGCGGCCGCGCTTGGACTGTGACATGCGGTATGCGCGCAACATGTTCTGCGCCACGGACCGAAGGTCTCCGGAGGCGCAGAGCATAGCAGCGTCTAGCGTGCAAAATTAAACACAAAACAAGGACCTTATTTATGTTTCTCGAAGGACAAACAAGTATAGGACAACTACAAGGATAGGCTATTTATAAAATTTAAACAACACAAATAAACTGTGAAATCGACAAGAACTGTGGATTCTCCAGGAGGGAACTGGTGTATTTACACAACTACACGATTTAGAGGGAGTTTAGAGGCAAGGAGAGGCCACGGCGAGATAAGGAGGAAAAAAAAGATGTCTACAAAGACGTGAAAACACTAACGCAGCTGGGACGTTCGACTCTGTGTGACAAGGCGAACTATTCTGCAGTTTTGCTTTAAAACATTATTCGTTGACTTTGAAAATAGAGGCTGGCCTCGTTTTATGTGAAACACGAGTTTCCCTCACACAGGAAACGTGGATATTTGTGAAGAAAAAACAGAGAAACCATGAAAGATGGAGTGTGTTGTCTCATTGCCAAATGAGACCCACACCAAACAGTGTTGCATGAATTTCTTTCCTCACGGATGACTTAATTTAAACACCATTTCATATCCATGGCTCCTATCATGGACAATTGCCAATAGAGGAACTTAAAGCACTTGAATGGTAACGGGGTTCGGGGGCGTTTAGCCAAGGGATTTTGATCGTTGGGTGAAGTGAATCTGGTCATGGCAAAGGGACATAACAACAGAAGGACGCCATAATCTTATTTAACAGTTGAATTTTACCAAGGCGACCAGACTCTCCATTCAATGCAGTGTCCACATAAACTGAAGTCCAAATGTAAGGTCTTGTAACAGTGATATAGTATTAGGCCAAACAGCTTCCTCCCAAGTTACTAAATTCGGTGATATGGTACGGGAACATGTAAAATATGTTAATACAAGATACAAAATTATTTGGGCTATTTTGTGCTTCAAGAACATATTGTGGGGACATCTAGGGGTTTCCTGTTTGATTTTTTCTCCGTGATTAAAACCATGTGGATTATCTATGTAATGTTGATGTTTTTATAACGTTCAAAGTAAAACGTACCTCTGCAGCAATCAAGGGACTCCTTACATGTCATTTGAATCATTTTGGCATTTTTAATTACTTTATGTTTAATGTGAAAGTGAATTCACCTGACCACGACGTTTTCAAGTCATAGTACAATAAATCAACAAAAGCTTTTCTACAACAGTCTTGGTATTTTTGCTTGCATCATGTTAAAAATGGTATTTGCTGTTACAGAGGCCAGTGGGCCTCGTCTGTTTGATACTAGATATAGGGCTATAGCAGACCTATAATTAAAGACCATTTTTTAAATTAACTTTAAAAAATTACACGTACATTTTACAAGAACCCAAGTGTAGAGTCTTTGATTGTCTGTTAGGTCTATACCAAATTTGATAGGCAATTGATTAATTTTATTGGTTACCCAATATTGTACACTTCATTCCTGTGACTTAATTATCCCGATCAAGGCACTTTGTGGACTTCAGTACTAAGGAGTGCACAACAATTGCAATAATTTAACCAGGGGAAATTAGAATGCGGTTCACATGTTATGACAACTGTCTGGATAATTGATTCACAGTGAATTCTGATCTGTAGCTGAGGCCGAGTTGCCAACAGGACAGGGTTTCGGCAGACATCAACGCGTTTTTCAAGAAGACTGAAGTGTACCTCCTATGGTAGTCTTACTGTACTCGATATCCCTCTCAGCGTCTGTTTCCGGTGTCGACTTATAACCTTACTAAAGTTGTTGACTTTTCAACAACTTTAGTAAGGATGTTTCACAAACGACACAAACGTTGTTTCACAAATGTCGGTTACCGGTGTCGACTTATAACCTTAGTAAAGTTGCTGACTTTTTAAGACAAGTAAAGTTGTTGACTTTTCAACTTTAGAAAAGATAGTTCACAAACGGCTCTTTAAATTCCTGCGTGTTCATAGCGTAACGTTAGTCTATGCTCCTGGAATCGATAATTGTCCTCAAGCAGCGCAAAGTGAGTATGACTAGCATGACTTAGATCGGAAAGCAGGTGATCCTAAGTAGAGAGAAGGACATAACATATGTAAGTGCAGGGTAAAATAAAATAAAATCAATGAAACGTTTTGAAAATAAGAACTTGGATTTGTACTCTCATTGGATTAAAATAAACTACCATACAATGTTTTGTATTATTATTTTTATGTAATTCCTTATTATTTTAACAACAAATGTATAGCACCAAATGCAGCACATTTGCCATTGGTTGTACACAGTGTTCAGTACATTAACACAACACCTTCAGGCTCTAAAATGTGCTTAGTTGAGGTAGGTAAAAAGGCGACCCAAACCAGACCAAGTCCCGTCAAGTGGTGTGACATGAAGGGCACTGTTAAAATCCTGTTTGGCACAGGATTTTTTGTCCTCATCAAAATCAGCAAATGTTGTTAATATACAATAATTGAAGGTTATGTGCAGTTTTACTGAAGCCGACTGATGCCACTACATTTGTCACTAAACCAACTAACTATTGCGCACGATCAAAGACATCACACAACTCTGCGCAGTCAAAATAGGCTACTTGGCTGGTGCACAAACGATTTCATTCAATTCAGTTCTCACTGCCCAACGATAATATTTTTGATACAACACTGCAAGCTTTTCTTGTAATTCACTTTTATCAACATGCAATGGGAATCCAGTTACCACAGCACTCCAGAAGAAAAAAACTAGGAGAACAACGTATGGCCTCTGGCGACGCAACCCTTGCTCAACAATGCGTCTTTGTTTAGAGAAAAAGCTCCCCACGTAAGCTCTCCAGGACGTGAGCACTAAACACCCACTTAACAACAGAGGCACAGTACACAGCTAGTCTCTTGCAACTTGTTTCACAGTAGCCTGCCGGATTCACAAAATAATAACGAGGACCTTATTTTCAGCGGTCTATTTAGGAATACAGCTGCCTTTGCAGATTTCAGCAGGACAACAAAATGTCTTCAGCTATTAATTAATGTGACTTTAACCAGTGTATTGAGTAAAGAGTGCTTCTGTGGATCTGGCTTTTGGGTAGAGTACAGACGCCACTGGTATTGAATTATTGATTGGCACTGTTGCTGCTGGTGGCGGTGGAGGAGACGGACCAGTGAATGACGCTCAGGGCGACTGCAGAAGGAGAGAGCTGATTCGATGCTAATGTTTAATGGAGGCTCGGCCTCGCCTGCCCCACCTTATCCCTGATCCCTTGTTGCCTACACAAGCGCTGGCATGGGGGGTGGACGGAGTGCTCGCAAACTGCAACTTCATGGTGTTCATAGTGTGTGTGTGTGTTTGTGTGTGTGTGTGTGTAATATGCTAGTAGAAATCAACACAGCACCAACAATGACAACAGAGGATTAGTGTATTCCTCTTTGTGTGCTTGAATGGTGCTGAGAACATGTGCATGGTGTACATTATGTAGCCTATTTCTGTGATCATATATCCAGTATACATACATACACTATGTGTTATTGTGAGTGTATTTCTGGCTTATAACATAAATTAATGTATACTTAGGATATTTATATCTGTGTGCATTTGAATTGGTGGTGCCACCAATAATATTTATGTTTGTGTGTGTTTTTATGTATGTATGTATGTATGTATGTGTGTATGTATGTGTGTGTAAGTGTATGTATGTATGTGTGTGTAAGTGTATGTATGTATGTGTGTAAGTGTACTGTAAGCACTTGCGTGTGTGTGTTAAGATATGTATGTAATGTTTGCGTGCACTGTGAGAGAGCAGAGTGTGTGCATGTGTATATGTGTGTATGAGCGAGAGAGAGATTGAGAGAGAGAGAGAGAGAGAGAGAGAGAGAGAGAGAGAAAGCACATATGCGTGGCCTGTCAGTTTGCTCTATCAGTCATTATGGGGACAGAGAGAGGCTCTAAGAGCCGGGGGAGACACCAGGACGGGGACAGTCAAGTGCCTCTGTGATTACTGATGGAGAGAACTCCTCCATGTCTGTTTCTCCTCCCAACACTCATCCATGTCCGTCTCTCTCTCTCGCTGTCTGTCTCTTTGCCGACTCCACACTCCTTGTTTGCTTCTCTCCATGTCAGTCTGTCTGTCTGTCCTCTCCACAATTCTTCTTCTGCACCGCTGATGGCAATTGACAGCCCCTTCCATTCACAGACATTTCACCAAGCACATGCCAGAGATGAGCCACATCTGAGCCACACCGGGATAAAGTCTGGGACCAATACGACCTACATCCAGCTCCGACCCGGCTCTGTACCGACTCTGTACCGATTGTGGCTTTGGTCCCGGTCTTAATCTGCTCTGTCCTGGTTTTGATCTGAGCCCTTTCTTGCTCTGAGTCAGCAAACATGTGGCACAGGTCCAGGGCGGCCCATTTCCAAAGCTCTTTCCATTACGTCTACTTCTCCGTTTCCTTTGCACACGTTCCCTCTGTGTGCCAGTCAGTCTCAAACAGCCGCCTGCTTTCCTATCCAAGGAGCTCTTCTTGAGGAGTGAGCGGTCACAACACAGTTAGCCCAATACATTTCTATGTCAGGGCTGAAGAAGCCTCCGTTTGTGTCACTTTCTGCTGTGATCGTAGATCTGGCCTACACTCACTGGACCTTTGAAATACTAAAATTTACAGGAACCTGAAAGACAACTTTGGCATCTGATGCAATGAAAACATTCCCTTCTCCGGCTGTCGAAAGTCAGGGACAGTGTAGTACATTAGACATTGCCTCAGAGGGAGAGTTGCATTTGTATGTGTGTGTGCGTGTGTGTGCGTATGTGTATGTGTGTGTGCGTGTGTGTTTGTGAGTCTCGTGTGGGAATGTGTTAAGTACATTTTTGAATGTTCAGTGGATCAGGTGAGAAGCCCTTCAAATCAAATCTCCACACTGTCCCACTAGAGTCTAGGAGAGGTCCGATAAGTGATGGAGAGAGAGAGGGAGAAATAAAGAGAGTGAGAGAAACAAGTGGAAAATGGCTCTCTGAAGACCTCTCTTTGTTATATATTAAGTGCAGCGCAGCCGAAACATGCACACTCCACCAGGCGAAAGACAACAGACATCAAGAAGAGGGGGGTGGGGATGGATGGGGAGATGAAAGCAATGCTTCAAAGGAGAGAGAACGTGAGAGAGAAACCTGCTGAAAAACCTGCTTCTGCAGCACTCTGCGCCCAATTAGGACCTTGCTACCATCATCGCTGCTCCGTCCGTACTCCATGGGTGCAGACAAGAGGGCTGGGGGTGGTTGTATGAACCGCTGGAAGTGTTGGGACAACGCCACTAATGCTATCATTTGCACTAACGCTAGTACTAACTGCACTAACATCCTCCTCTCCTACTGGCTCCCCTGGGTCTGCCCATGCTCTGACCCCCTGCCACACACACACACACACACACACACACACACACACACACACAACGACGCCCCTCTGTGTAATCACTTCTAGATGACCGTTATATTTCCATACAGGCGGCACAGTGGCACTGGGGAAAAACGATAAGGCCCACTTAGTCTGCCCTATCCAGAGAAGAGTGATAGTACAGAGCTGCATAGAGGGGGAGAGAGAGAGAGACAGAGAGAGAGAGAGAGACAAGAAGTAAGTCTAATTGTTACTGGGCATCCTGTTTAAGTCTCCTAAGCGGTGTGTAGATCTCAGATGAAGCCGAGCGCTTATCCCATAACGTTGAAATGGCCACCCCAGCTGGCTGAGTCATCCAGGAGATGATGTAGATCGCAGGCCCAGAGACACAACAGCCAGCAGGCTGTTTCAAGCAAGGCCCATTCAAGTGTCAACGGCCTGGGATTTTAGGGGAAGGAGATCCATGTGTACAGCTCTTCCTCTGTCTCTCTCTCTCTCTTTCACACACACACACACACACACACACACACACACACACACACACAGACACATCCACACAAACACACAAACACTTATAAAAAAAACATATAAACACAAACACACACAGATACAGATAAACACACACACATAGACGCTTATAAAAAAACATAAACACACACACACACACACACACACACACACACACACACACAAATGAGCCAAGGGCTCGTTCCCTTGAGTTGGAGTCCCACTGATCTGCCAAAGCATCAAGGCCACAGTCACATGATGGGTGTATGTATCAACACACAAACACCGGAAAACACACACACATACACACACATAAACAAACACACAAGCACCGAAACAACCCCCCCACACACACACAACACACACACACACACACATGCACACACATGCACACAAAAGCGGCCTGCATGAGAGTGCTTGAAACAGTGTTTGGCTGGCGCTTTGTAGAGAACATGTATTTGTGCACCGGGTCTTACATTACATAAATAATTACCACAGCTTCACTCAACCCCTGCCTTGATTGGGCGGCACAGATGTAAACAAGGCACTGCTCAGAGAAACCAAGAGAACTTCGCTGCAGCGCTCTCCCAGACCCAACGCAGAGGAGAACAGAGAAAAAGAAGAAAATATTCCTTCACTTTCCAAACATTTCCCAAATTCACAAAAAATAACATTTGAAAGCCCATGTATCTAGTGTATCTAAAAGAACCACAGACTTTTCCAACCACGTAAGGACTCATCAGTCATGGTCACTTTGAAATACGGCACATGATCATAATTCACAGTGTGGGGTTAGCCGACGCAAGCCTTTGAATGGGGACACATGTTTCGACCTGTGTTCACACACACACACACACAGGCACACAGGCGCTCACTCACACACACAGAGGCACACACACACACACACATACTCAAACAGGCACACACGCACATTCACACATGCACACACACACACACACACACACACAGGCACACACACACACACATGGGCACACGTGCACACAAGACCACGGAGTACTCAAGGTCCCTGCGCATGCTCCCATTGTGCTGTGTGGAGACGGGGGCGTGGAATCTGTTATGTGCTAAACGCATGTATAATCAATATCCAATCTAAACATAACACAGGGCGCCACCCAGGCAGATGTATCATCTCACGGGATACAACTGAACCCCTTTTACACAGTGGCCACCAGCCGCCAGCATTACAATCCTAATGTCTTGGATGTTACCGGACCTTGGATCAGATATGAGGAGGTAGTGCGCTGCTTGGGGCCGGACCTGGGTGTGATCTGGCCCGATTTCGGGTCACAGTTGGCAGCTCCGTGTGATTGTGTAGTGTAGCAATATCCAGGCATATCTGTGCTGCGTATTTAGCTGATTAGATGCTGCAGCGCTCAGCAAGCAGGCTTTGGATAGCAAGCAGTTAGTAGTCTGATGTACTGATCGATTTCCTGCAGCCCACACTAGATGCTATTGACAGGTGCATTACTATGGTAATCCGCTACGCCAGACCCCCTCCTTGGCTTGATTAATGCATAAAAGACAGACACACACACACACACACACACACATACACACTCGCATGCTCATGAGCACGAGCGCAAAGACACACACACGGGTTATGAGATTATCAGAGGCGTGCGGCGTGGAATAGGTAATGGAAAAAAGTGATGTTAAGTGAAGCACGCAGCATGTGTACACACACACACACACACACACACACACACACACACATTAGGTGAGAGGGTTAACAGAAGCTGATGGAATGCTATGAGATGGAGATGGATGTCATCCTCTGTAAGAGAGGCAGGGGGGGCGTGTGTGTGTGTGTGTGTGTGTGTGTGTGTGCGTATGTGGGGGTTAACCTACTGGAAAAAGTATCATGAGCTGTGTTTTTTAAGGGTGTTTGAACACATAGACACACACACACACAAATACACACATACACACACACACACACACACACATGAAGGGTGGAGGAGTGGTGTACTCTGGGTGCTGTGGGTGTCTGTAGAAAGGGGGACTTTTACAAGGCCACTGTTAGACTATTGGATTACTGCTCTGGCAGCGTGAGCCAGCAGTGTCTAATTAGATAGCCACTGCATTAGCTCACAGTAAGCATGCAAGGAGGAGGTTGTTTGTGCGTACGTGTCTGTGTGTGTGTGTGTGTGTGTGTGTGTTGGGAGGGGGTATGAGTGCATATAACTGCGTGTATTAGCATATTTATCTCTCTGTCTCTGTCTGTATCTCTCTCTCTATTCACAGTCATCTTTTCTCTCTCTTTCCACTCCCCTTCTCTGCAAACGCTCCTCACTTTCGTCATCCTTTTCCTCTAAAGTGTTTCGCATTTTCTTCTCTTTCTCTGCCTTTTTACCCACCTTTTTTACCTCATCCTTTTTTCAATGCCTCTCTCCTTCTCGCTCTCTCTCTCGGTTCATTCCAAACAGTAGACATCTCTTCTGTTGCCTCACTGCCGTTATAGAGAAGCGTCTAGTAGGATATGACTTTGGAGTTAATACATCTTACGATGTTGCGATCCAACAATGGTTTCAAGTAGTCTTTTAAGACGCTACGCTATGGCACTAGCACGCAGGAGGAACATAGTGGACTTAGTGGGCTTACGTTTGTTAGAAAGTTTTGACGGTTTTGACGTTCACAACAGATATTAGATAGTGTTCACAGTGTTTATTTCTCACTAGATTTCCAGAATCTAAGTGATAATGTGTTGAACAACTGATATTTTAAAACAATCAGAAGACGTAAGGGGAGCTTTGTCTGCCATCTTTGTTCAGTTTTCACAGCTGTTTCACAGTCGCCACACAGATCTGTGTGTAAGAAGCAGAAGTAAAGATACATCGAAGCTGCCTTCAAAATCGACTGTTACGCTTGGAGTTCAAAGACATCAGAAAAGTTTGATCGGTTTGGATCGACACTCGGATTGCCACGTTTCCGTGTTTTTACCATTTGGAACACTGTCTCTCTCTCTCACTCTCTCTTTCTCTCTCTCTCTCTCCATGGTTTCCGTGAAATGTCTCTCACTCTCTCCATTTTCATTCTTCTGGTGGATACATTTGTGAAGTGAGACAAAGCATAAAATGTCACATCACTCAATGTTACTCAATCAAATGTCAGTGGACATGTTCAACTTTACTGAAGTGTTGCTAATGATGTGAAAGAGCACGAAACTTTTTTGTAAGTGCTCCACCACAACACTGGGTGGCGTTGTGGGAGATAGCCTCTCTGACAACCTGGGAAAAGTGGCTCCATATAAGAATCAAAGGAAGTGCGGTATAAATAACAGTGAGATTTCTCAGTGTGTCTCAGAATAGAAGAAGCTTCGATATCTGTCCAAGTTGGAGCCACTGACCAAACAGTGAGAGTCAAAGGAACAAAGAATGGTCAAAGAATGTTCTGGGTTTTGAAAAAAAAGAGAGAGAGAGAAGAATGTCTACACGCCGCCAGGGGGGGAAAAGTTAGGATGATTCCAAGGGCCTGGCACTGATAGGGGGCCCTAGAGAACATTTTAATATTATAATCAATGTTTGGGAGGCCCAAAATAATTTCCTGTCATAGGGCCCCAAATTTTTAGCAGCGCCGTTGTCTACAAATGCAGTGAGCGGACATCTAGATAAACAGCGAGACATTATTGTTGCCGTGCAGAATGAAACTAAGGACAGAAAGGTTCCAGAGGTGTCACCAGTGTCCTATGAAACCAGAACAAAAGAGGGGTCTACTGTGCCCACCTTCCCCATCACCAAGAGATACTTTACTCCTTACTGACATACAATGCTAGTTTGAGTCAGAAAAAGATATACAAGTAACAACTGCAGGATAAGGGATCCTATTAATGTGAATCAAAAACAAGAGAAGCACAACATCCTGACTATTTTTTTAAAAGTTCAAACAATTTCAGGGTCACATTAGTAGACCTGTAAAATCTTTACACTTCTGGTATGTATGTATCTGTGCGTCTTTGCATGTAATAAAACCATTGTGGCTAAATTACATTTCTGCATACGTATACATTACAACATTGCATAGAACACAGAGAGCCATACATGATTGTGATAGTCTGTGCATGCGATCTGCCTCACTGAGAGTGAACAGCAGGTTGCAAGACATGAGCTGCATTGGTATGTGGGTGATGAGGACAGAGACTGGGTGGGGGGTGGGGGGATAAGGACTCAGTGATAAGAAAGTGATGGCGTTTTTGGATGGGGGGGGGGTTGAGATGTGGTGCGTGGGAAGAGGTGGCGAGGACACGCAAAGGCCTCCAAGGGAAGAGAGGAGGCACTTTGTCATTTAGGAGAAAGTCTGAGAGATGGCGGCTCTTATCTTAATGGGTGCAGGAGAGCCCCTCTAAATGGCCTGATACTCTGCTGCTGCTGGCCTGAGGCTCTGCTGACACATGCTGTGCATGACAGGAGCCTGTAAGAGCACCGTAGACTCACAGGACAGATGGTATGGTGGTGAATCTGGCCCTCATCTGTGCCAGAACTGGGCCACATGAAGGTTCGCTTAAGATTAGGGTATTGGTGGATCAGAACCACAAACCGGGCTTCAAGGGCAAATCTGGCACATTTCACATAAGGTCTACGATTTTAACCCATAGCCCTGTTTATATTAACTAAGGCAACCAAGTGCTGTGAGTGAAAAAAAACCAAGAAAATTTGGTAAAACATAGACATAGATAACACTCAGTAACTTGAAGCAACAGGGCTATGGTTTGAAATGGACCACAACTTCCCTTTCATCAGGGCTCCAGATGTCGTCCGATCAAGTCCAGGGGATCACGTGTCACATCTCTCTGGTCAACACTGATCTCTGCCTTCAAGGACTTGTCAGTTAAGCTTGCAAGTCAACAGATAGGCCCTTTCTCATTTTGTGTTCATTCAGATTACATGCAGACCATGTGCAAAGTTGCGTCACATAATGTGTGTGATATGTAGTTTGCACCCTTGACCTTGTAGGTGTCTGTGTGTGTATTGTTATACATCCTCTATTTATTCTCCATGAAAGCAGTACTGTAGCAGCTTGAAGTCCAAGACAAATCTCCATCAGGAGACAATAAAATGCATCTCATCGTATCTTATTCAGGAGGAAAAAAAACGTGGAAAATGTTAATCTCTTGGTAAAGACAGGGTATGTTCACTTCTCAGTTCAATGTAGGCTGCATGTACTGTGTGTGTCTGAGAAGCAGTTGCATGCAAATCAGTACAAATAATGATCAGTGCTACAGCTTGCAAACAATGCAAGTAAAGTGCTTATTAAAACAGTAGTCTAAACTATGCTCCTAGCTCTAAACATATGTAATGCATATTAACGGCAATGAAACATAAATAGGTTTAAATTAGTGTTTTATTTAAAGAGGTTCAACATCAATCACATTTTACAATTTACCTGTGCAGGTTGTATGGAGATGCAGGAAAATATCAGTTAATTTCTTAAACTGAATTGCAGCACCTTTCAAATGATGCTGTGGTGCAATTTGTAATAATTGTTAAAACATTAACGTCACAACATTATGTGCGATACGAACGTGCTCAATTGAGTGTGTTATTAAAATGTTGCCGAGAAAGAAAACAACGCCTGAAGTGCTGAAGTGTGTGCGTGTATGTGTGTGTGTGTGTGTGTTTGAGTGTGTACTGCTATGTGCACAAGCTGGTGTGTGAGTGTGTGGGAGTGTGTGTCCAGAGAGGAGGAGGAGGAGGAGAGAGATGGAGAAGAAGAAGGGATGTGGTGGAGGAGGAGGAAGTGGCGGTGGTGGTGGTGGTGGCGGTGAGGTTTTTCTCCCCCCTGTAAAAAAGTTTATCCCTGCGGCACCATTGCATAAGCATACATAAGGGACGGCAGCAATAGGAGACGACACTTAAAATGACATTATTATAAAATGCAATACTCCTGCAATGATCCCTTATTGAATTAGGGCCCATGATGCAGGATGAATTTCCCGGCGCTCTAATCCATCATGGCCGCAGTATTAAAAGATAGGGCTCAACCGGTATCAGACTCCCACTCACTCTTTCCTTTCATTATTTTGAATTAGGCTCCGACTGGGGGAAGTCCTCTTAATGACAATTACAGTGATTCAGTGGCCCCCGCCCGGCTTCTGACAAGTAAAATATTAACTCCTCCGTCACAGCTGTCGGAATTAAAATACTCGCCAGACGCAGCCGGCCCAAATTAAATTGGCCTTTTATGTTCCGAACACGGCTGACCCCCGTGGGGCTCACGCAGAGATGGCTGCCACTGCCGTTACCACTGTCGCCGCTGACACTGTCAGACCCTGAGAGAGATCAGGACCACGTAAGAGCCGGATCGGGGCCAGATTTGTTTAAGATCCAAATGGCACGAGATGACCCCACTGTAGCTCACACAGAGATAGCTGCCACCACCACTACTGAGAAATCCAGAGAACAGACTTGGTCCATAAGTGATGAAGATTAGGGCCAGATCAGGGCCAGATCTGTTTAAGGTCCAAATTGCATGGAATGGCCCTTGTGCGACTCAGAGCCATCACCACATTACCAGTACAGCTGCCACTATGGACAAACCCAGAGAACAGGCTGAGACTGGAAGTTAGGAAGATCAGGGCCAGATCAGGCCAGATCAGGCCCACATACATAATAGCTCCAAATCTGAATGCCCCGCCCCCTCAGGCTCAGGCAGAGGTGGCTGCTGCTGTCACAGTTGATGGGCTTGTAGATGAACCAATGGTCAGCCAGACCAGGGACAGATGTAGTTATGCTCCACAGGTCAATGACCCATGTAGGAATGGCAGATGGCTACTGCCACCGACAAAAAAACTGAGGGATAGATCTGACCTAGGAACAGACTCAGGCCAGATCCCAGCCAGATCAGAACCATCCAGACCCATTTTTGTTCATCACCACTTGTAGGTTTTGAGTGGAGATGGTCACACACATACACACACCTGTAAAGATCAATATCCTACCTACCAGGTAGTCACAGAGATCTAACAAACATCAGGTGCAGCTATACCATAGCTAGTAACAGCCTGGAAGGAAAAGATGACAAAAGTATCTTTCTGACCACCATTAGAAGTAACCTGAAGTAAGATTGATATTTTTCAGATCTCACCCCTATCAAAATCTGGGAGGGGTTTCTATAACCATGTTAAAAAAAGAGACACCACAGTCCATGATGATTTTTGTATCATTTAAGTTATCATAGTACAGCTACTCTTGTGTGAAGCTGATTTAATCCAGAGTGGTTATGTGATGCATGTGTGTGTGTATTTCAATCTTCTGGCAGCCTGGCTGTAAACTCCAGAGGCTGCCTTGTGTATATTTCCTCGTCTTCTTGTTTCATTTTGTTTTCCTCTCCTAAAACGAATGTTTTTAATTGGAGGACGGAGCTCTGGGTGCAAGTGGTCTTCTGTGGCTTGTCTACCACTAATCAGCTCCAGTGAGTGATTAGAGGCTCAGAGTAATTAACGAAAAAAAGAAACAAAATAATGAGCCTTGGTAGAATTAACAGGGCTCCAAAGTCAATAACAATTCACATGGCGTGTTGGCCAATGCTGTGGAACTTTTTTCAGGAAAACTAACACTGTGCATCTGTGTGTGTATGTGCACGCATGTGTTTGCCCGTGCTTTACATATCATCGTATTTATGATATGATTGACTGGGGTCAGAGGTTGTGGAGCAGTGTGGTGAGAGAGCAGATCCCAGTTCAGTTATGCAGAGCCCAAATCTGAACCGAGGTCTTGGCTTCACGACCCGCTTTGCTTTGCTGTTTCTGCCCTTCCTCTTTGATCTTGGAGTTGCATTATTTATGATGACCCTTGACCTGGAACTCCACGCTCTGGCAGGTTGCAGAGGCATGGGCTGCCGACCTGTTGGGTAACCCTGCGCTTTAAACAAGCGATAAACTCACTAAGAGATGAAAGGAGCAGTGTCGAACTGAAGATTAGGCTGTAATCAGTGCTTAACAGGCAAAGAGGCTGCCAAATTTGCATGGTTCCTCCGAAAAAAAAGGAACCAAATTAGGATGAGAATGAAGGCAAAATAAATATAAAAAACTTTTAGTTTGCGGAGTGTTTATGCCTGTGAACAGCAAGGGCAAACACACAGGGACGCCTCAGCTCCTGAATTAGGGGCTCAACACTCTTGTTACTGAGCCAACCCGCCTGTTTGCTCTGACTTGGAGGTCAAGCTGCTGGCGTTGTAATCACATAAGCGGCAGCATTGCTTTTGTGTGTGTGTGTGTGTGTGTGTGTGTGTGTGTGTATGTGTGTCTGCTGTTGTTTTGTTTCTCCCTGTTCTCTCCACCGCTGCCTGCGTCCCCACAAGCGCTTTGGTTTTCTGCCGTTTGCGCTGAGGACCCCTGAGTACTCACGCTCTGTTTGAGCTCTTTAGAAACAATCGATTTAAGAGAAGGAGAGAACGCAGAAGGAGGAGGACGAGGAGGAGGAGGAGGAGAGAGAGAAACACAAGCACAGCTGTGACCTCTGAGTCTGTGAACATTACACTTTCCCAACTGTGATTTTTATTTTTTTTTTTTGCACAAATAATAAACTGCCCAAGGATGTTTCACCTCTCCTCCCCCAAAATAAATAACACGAATAAACAAATGAAAAGCAGTAATAAAGAAGCACCAGTGAAAAAGCAGCAAGACATGCTAAACCTAATCATGTGGGCACGCGGGTGCTGTCTCAATTTAAACTGTTCTGATCCACTAGATTGAGAATTTCACAGAGGCTACGGCTCCCCACCATAGCGAGAGCCACGTCACCCTAACCTTCCTTAGAGAGGGCAACGTGAAGGAGAACACATTTACTTTTTTGGCCGCTGTGCTGCTCTTCTTTGCTAATATCGCATGCAGCGCTTCTCTTTTGTTTGGAACAGGTCTCTGATGAGTTCATCTCGGTGCTCTTTCACGTCCTCCGGAGGTTTCCGTCGTGCCGAAGCCTTGCCAGTGCTTCAAGGCAGAATCATCTCTTTCCCTCCTCGTCTCTCTCTTCTCTCTGTCTGATTTATTGGATTTGCTTTGGGTAAGAATGTGGGAACAGAATCAATAACAGCCGATGATTATTCATGCGCTTTAATTGCCATTTTCACAAGTTTTTTATAAGCTCATCATTATCCAGGCCTACTCATAATCAAGACTCTTTGAGGTCTGTGTTCACTTTTGCTTTGCTGATCAGATTGTTATTGACCTCAGACAAAGAGAGAAGGCCACTAAATCCATACCTCTGATGAAAGATAGATTTTTATGGCTCTAACAGTTGTCATGAATTTAGGCAGAGGGACTTGAGATGAGTATAGGGAATGTAGTTATGTCCATGGGAATGTCAAGAGAGGGGGGGGGGGGGGTGGTTGGGAGGTTAGATAAGGTAATGTTGAGGTTGGGGTGGGGGAGGGGGTCATTACTTAGCCTGAGGCTATGTAGGAATCATTGGCACATCCTTAAACTGTGGCATCTGTCACTGTTTCAGCATTAAATAAGCCTTGTGAGCAACTATTAGCGCTACTAGTTCCAGCCACCATTAATCAGCAGCCGGAGAGTGCCAATATGTCCACCGGACGCCATCAAATGGTCGTTACTGTGAGGAGCGCTTCAATAAAGATCTGCGATGGCTGAGTGTCCCTCAGAGTTCATCTCTTCACCTTATTTAATGCACACAGGCTAACTCTGCCTCTAAAGCACGCAGACAGATGTGTGTGGTGGGAGATGGCAGCTGAGGTTTTGGAGGGACTGCTGAGAGGGATGACTGTCAGAGAGATGGACAGATATCATCTCAGCTTCAGCCACACATTGATACGAAGAGGAGGTGAAGAGACAGAGAGAAAGAGAGAGAGAGAGAGAGAGAAGTTGTGTGTGTGTGTGTGTGTGTGTGTGAGCATATGTGTGTGTGTGTGTGTGTGTGTGTCTATGTGTGTGTGCACATGTGCCTGACTGTCTATCTGTCTGAAAGGAGAAGGAAGCACGGATACATTAAGCCCAGACGTCTTCCGTTGCTGGAGCTCTGAGGTCTTGTCCGCCCTCGCCACTGACGGCGGTTTTCAAAATGACAAAATCCATCCCGGCATATCGATCAGTTATTCTTCCATCTCTGGCTGGCCACCTCCCTTGCTCCTCCCTGCCTGCCTCGCCTGGCTTCCTATTGATCCTGGCCAGTGATTGGTCGAGCTGTAATTTGAGACAGACATTGACAAATGGCACCGGACACTTTTTTTTTCTCTCTCTCTCTTTTTACCCCTCCACCCCTCCTCATCTTCCTCTTGTCCCAGGGTGATGAAGTCATAATGCAAGTGACAATGCCAGACTGGGACCAATTGGAGAGCGAGTAACCTTTAAAGCCAATAGAGAATGTCTGTTCCTGGCGCTTCTCTCCTTGTTCTTCCACGGTGCCCCCTGGGCGATTTGCTAGATGGCCTTCATAAAATCTCTCTCTCTCTCTCCCACACACACATTTCTCTTTCTTTCACTCCTTCTCCTCCTGCTCCCTCTCTCTCTCTCTCTGTCTCTCTCTCTCTTCTCTCACACTGACTCTCTCCTAGCATCCTGGCAACGGGTGGCGTTATGGAAACGTTGCATACATCAGCCCGCTGACTCACCACGTTTCTAGCCTGAGCATGGTCAGGGCTCTGGCCCCTTCTGCCCCAGCTGTGTTTATTAAAGTCATATTTATAAGAATAAAGAGAGTAACCCCCCCCCACCCACCTCCCTTCCCCAATGATGATGAATGAGTCTGCTGCCTCTGCACCGGGTATTTATGGACCGATATGGCCTCATAAACTCATCTTTAAAACAGTGACCCTGCCTCAGTATCCAGGGGTCGAACGGGACTAAATGCTGGGAATCCATCAATAGCTTCCATTCTTATGTGGCAGTGCACTAAGAAATGAAGGAGAGATTTTTTTTCAAGCAGGCAGGAGAGCACAGAGTCTCTCATCTGGTGTCACATGGGAGGATGTCTAAGAATAAAGCCACCTGACCGTGACAGCTTTTAAAACAAAATGCACAAAATCCACCTTTAACTCGTTTGATTCTAAACTTTTGTGTAAAGCGACAGTTCAGAGTAATTCCTAATCAAAGCCCTGTTGAGGAATTAATATTTTGCACATCTAACGATAGATTCTTCAGAGAGCCCCAGAGGACCAGAGAGCAGAAGGTGAACAGTCACTCTTGTGTGCACAGTCAAACTGTTGTCAATACGCAAAGGCAACACTAAGTGATCAGTCAACGTGGTAGTGTGTAGTTCTCTGTCTGCCCCCTCACAATATCAGAAATCTGCTTGGTCAAATCCCAAAAGCAGCATCCTTCCGGGGGCTCAATGTTGTGAGTAGATTTGGGGTACCTGTTCACACAAAACAAGACCTCAGAAGTCTCTGTGTCATGTAGGCATTTATCCTTTCAAACACACACACCAAAGATGCCTTCTAAGGCGCTGCTCAGACTGAACATGTTTTTCACATCCATTTGGCTGATTTCGATTGTTTCCCTAAGGAACAATAAGACACGATCGTTGCCACGCTCCACAGGTTTAATATGAATGAGGTGCAAGCTGACAAGAAAGTGAAATGCCTAAAATTTCTGAAAAAGAGTTTAAAAGTTTAACTTTTTAGAACGTGTTTTCTTCAACAATGGATTGTTGCTGACATAGCTATGTCCGCGAGTTAATCGCTATAGTGCTATATAGTATATAGTATATCGCTGTATTGTATCATAGCGACAAGATGTATACCTTACATTTTTAACCTCAACCTCTCATTTTTTTATGTTCAGTGCTTTGGAATACTCACATCTGGAATACTAAACGCCACCTTGAGGCCTCCGTACATCCACTCCACCATCATTGCGGAGCACCTTTGAATTTGACTATTTAATTTGCCTCATCACACTGCTGGCCAACTGCAGGCCACAAACATAGCATTGAAGCCTGTGGAATCACCAATGGATTTTATCGAACGGCTCCGACAAAATACACTTGAATCGCAATAAAGAGCTGGCAGCGGCAGCCTTCGGCTCTGTTGTGTGAGGTTGTATTGAAAACAATGGAATAGAATGTTGGAAGTGCAGTGCTCTGTATATTGTCGGAGCCTGCAGAGGCCTTCACTGTATATGTTCTACACATCTCTCTACTGTATATCCTAGCAGCATCTCTTAAAGCTAGGGATGTACCGACTATGTAAGTCTGGGCTGATATCAATACCCATGTTTAAAATATCAGTTTGGCTCTCAACCAACGCTAATACCAATAGAATAACTGGCCTTCATTACATCTTGGACACATGCAAATCCTTCCATAACACAACATTTATCTACTGCAGAATTAGTGTAATGTCACTGAATTAATCATAAATAATGCACTAAATTAATGATAAATAATGACTTTTTACCATCTGACAATATCTTTCATTGCCATCTTGGTCGTATACATTTTCACCAAATGGTAAAAGTACCTATATTGAGCCTGATGTAGCAACAACATTGGGGTATCCTTTATTTGAAGTAGTCTACATAAGGGTGACATGAAGCCATTATAGACGTCATGAGGCTTCATTAATGACTGTTTATGACTGTTGTCATTGTCACTCGGTTTTTGCAATGTCTGCATTCTAAACAATGTCAACTTTACATTATAAACACCAAATGACACTTAATGATAACGCTCATAAACATTAATGTGTCATTATTGTTCATGATATGTCTCATGATTATATCAGACTTATGTCACTCTTATGTAGACACCTTCAAATAAGGTGTTACCCAGCATGGTCTAGAAACTCACCCCTAGATAACTCCTGGCCTTCCATGCTCTCTATTTTATCCCCCACGTCTATGTCATCCTCTCTCTCTCTCTCTCTTATTGGTGAATATCAGTACAAACACACACTTTTCCTTTAGGGTGAAATCACATTACATCTCACATATTTTCTCACTCACACACACACACACATACACACACACACACACACACACACACACGCTTTCCTTGACTCTCAGTTTCTCTTAAGTGTGTATGCAAAACCTCTGCAGACAATGAGAGAAACAGAGAGAGCAGGAGAGACAGGCATGAGACAGAGAGATAGCGAGGCAGAAAGAGAGAGAGAGAGAGAAAGAGAGAGAGAGAGAAGAGATGGATGGTGTTGGGGATGACTGTAAGGTATCGGCGCTCAGACTGCACTACTTAAAGTATCTGCTGCGGAATTAAGAGCATGTGGACGCCAGCCACAGGCCAAGCCACAGAGCACTTCCATTTCGCGTTTACAGGACATTAACGACACTTGATAAAGGCTCGCGTAATTTTAGACAGCCTGCCACCAGTTAGCTACAAGTCCGCAAACACACACACACACACACACACACACACACACTCAAGGTTGACGGTGACACACAACAGCACTCTCAGTTAATCTATCTTTTTTTGCACTGTTCTATGTTTAATGCTCGCTTTTTTTTTTTTTGAAAAAAAAAAACACATCTCAGTACTAAAACCTATGAAAACATGGTATATAATGTTAATAAATCTGAATTTGCTTCCAGGCTCACATAAAAATACCAATCATAAAAATGGAACCTTGTTTATGTAAAAATGAAGCAAAAATCCTATGCTGAAAAAGACGACAGACATCTGTAACTGCAACCCCTCATGAATAAATGCAGGAGTGGATTTCATAGCATAGGCTATGGAAAACTGATCATCACTAAACCTACATTTACAACAAAGACCCTTGTAACAAGTTCATTTTCTAACTCAGGAATGGCTAAACATGTTTATTTCATAACTTCGCTGCTCTTCTACTCATTCCATGCTGCCTACATTGAATATATATCCAATGTAGCCTACATGTCTACATGTAACCTTGGCTTATTGTGGGCTATGTGCTTAAATGTGGTAGCTGAATAAATTAAGACATAAGGTGTCTATTCTTAAAACAAATGCCCGCTTCAAATACAAGTGGTGATAAATCCTTCCAGCAGGCAATCTTGTCGAGGTGTTTCAGGGTAAGCACTGGGCATCTCAAATTTGGGAGAATGAGATAAGAGATAGGTTCCATGCCTGAATTCAGCTCACCAAAAAAATTCTATACCAATCTATAAACTCTTGTTCTAAACCAAAGGGGTTTGTCTTTGTGTCTATGTGTCCACGACGCTATTATGTTGTGGTAACTGCCATATAAAAATATTTTTTGATTACGGGTGATGCATGCTAACATTACACGAATGTTTGGAAAAGCTGAAGTAAATGGTAGGCTAAATATCGGTTAATTGAAAACTGCGTGGTGGTCTGTCCCCGGGAAAATACAAGAAAACCCTTTATCCCCGATTTTTAAAGCTAAAACATGACTTATTTCACTGATGTTGACTGTATCAATAGGATTTTCATCCTAGAGGTTGGTCACCTAGGTTACCCTAAAGTAGGACAAGACTTGGAGAAAAACACCAACACCATTCTCTAGCCTACTTGGCTCATGCCTTCTCTTTGCTCTCTTCGTCTCACTTCCCGCTGCGTGCACGCGCATCGCTCGCCTGCCACCGCCGCTTATTTCCCCTCCGCCTCGCTTTCCTTCCAGGAGAGGGCTCGCGAAGGCAGGCAGGCTGGCTGGCAGGGAGGGAGTAATCTCAGCGAATTGTAAGCGGACAGTACCTCCGCCGGGAGAGCTGGCAATCATGAGGGAAACAATGTTTACATCGATCAGCTGTCAGCGTGATTTATGGCTTCATTTTGCTGTAATGGAGAATTAGTGGGAAGATTATCAGGGACTCAACACTGCCGCTTGTTACCCATGTCCAGGCCGGCAATTTGTCTCCCCGAAGCAGCCAAATACTTGTGACAGCACCGGCACTTGCCCTAATTCAATCAAGAGAAAATGTTGGAATTAATTTGTTACAAGAAAATTTAAATATGTTCAGCAAACAGTAGCCGCTGAGGGGTGGTGGGGGATGCTAGATTTATGGGCCTGGGCAAGATATCGATCCGCTTCGATCCGGCCCCGTGCTGAGGGTTTAATGTGTAATAATTTCCAATTTAAAGCTCCTTTTCAAGATCACCGCCGTAAAGCGGGGGCAGGCCAGGCCCGCGCGGCTGATTAAGAGAGCCTGTTGCTAAGGCTTTGTCAGGCAGCCTCGGCTCGAATGTAAATGCGCGCGGGTTATCGGTGTCGGCATCTTTAATGCGCCTGACACGGCGTTTATTGTGCGTCGGGCAGGCACGAGCAGGCTCGCCTGCCGGGTCCTGGTAATAAGACACTTGTAAGGAAACGAATCCTGGTACCCCGTCATTTCGCCGTAATTACACAATGGCCGATCACAGAAGACGGGCAAATGGAGAACTACGGGTGCTCTCAGGCATTCTGTTGTGAGTAAGGAATGGTGTTTAAATTCCAATGACAGCTCAGTTCCTCGATAGATAACAAAATTCTTTCATGATAATAAACAAGCAGGTGTTGTGTATAATTAAAATTTTACACTAGTTGAAGATTAACAGAGAAACACAAAAAGGCAACTCTTTGAAATAACCATTAGGCTTACAATGATAAGACTATATTTAATATCCTATATTCAAATCAGCAATATGAAAGGTGAATATGTGTTTATAATAATGCAAACAGTGCTGGGTAGGTAGTCTTTTATGGTAGCACACATACAAGTGTATGTTGCAAGAGTTCAGGACTGTGTGCACTCATTCAAATGACTGGAGCAAATATTGGTGGGAGCGTCTCTGTGATTTTCTGCTGTCTTTCATATGTGGTGACTGCTGTGATTTAAGCTGACGGAAAACACTGACTGGGTCAATGAAAAAAAAAAATGTCTTTCCTTTAAAAGGCCCAGAAATGCTCCTCTTATTCAGCATTGGTGAAGCCTTTGGCAAAGCTTCTCTCTCTCTCTCTCTCTCTCTCTCCCACACTTGTCCTTGCTCTGTCTGTTTTCCTCTTTTTGGTCTTCCCCTCTCTTGCTCACTCTCTCTCAAATACAAACACAGACACACACACACACACCCCTCTCCATGGGGATTTCCCTTCAGAAATGGAGGAGATGGGATGGTTATAGCCTGAAAACAACAACCAAATAGAAAATGTTTGACCATTCTCTCTCTCTACCATGCTCTCTCTCTCTCTCGCTCTCTCTCACTCTCTCTCGCTCTCCCACTCGCTCTTTATTCCCCTCTCCCTGCCCGTCATGGACCCTCATGGTCTAAGCTCTGTCTGTAAGCTTGAGTTTCTTTCAAAGCCACAGTAGCAAATTTGTTGGTGCCACTGGGATTCTCTCACTCAAAACTAAGTGCTAAATCAGGACCACTTGGCAGAATAACATCAGGGCCTCGCCAGGCGACATCTGAACCACAAGTGAGCCATAAGTAAACCATAAGTGAGCCATAACAAAACCAGGACAAGGGCAGAGTTTCCGGAAAGCACCGGAAGCCTTAGAAGTTTAAAAATGTCTTATAAAATGTCTTATGATTTGTAAATAATTTCCCAAAACCATTGCTGCTTAAAGAGATAGTCTGGAGTACAAGTACTTTCAACTAGATCTCTGTTGTTCATGCTCACCGAATGCTGTCTGTTAGAAGAAGAACAGGAGAATTACAACAACATAGACCTATACCGAAAGTAAGCGGCAAGTTTGTTACTCAGTCTATGTTGTAACAAATTCTCTTATTTTTCTTCCTACCCACAACACTCAGCACTGGGCATGAACAATGGGGCTATGGTTGGAAGTGCTCCAGGCTAGCACTTTAAGAATGTTGTGAAACACTTGCAGATTTGCAGGTGATCCATAACATTTAGACTATAAGCATGTTTGGGAAACAGCACAGTGCATGAATCCATCTTTATCAGGAAACTCAGCTCTGTTCATTACCATGTCCGGACTGTGCCAGAACAACATCTGGGCCACACCGGCACCACATTAGGTCTACATCAGATCTACATGGATCATATCACGACTGTCTAAGGACAAAACCACATTGGGTCCACAGTATAAGAACCTATACTGTATCTTTTTATAGACTTATCTGAGATTATCATATATGTCTGAAAGTACCTATTGTTGCTATATTTTGAAATATGTTTCATTTATGTGTATGATAGTAGTATTTTGTCTATTCCCTGCTGAGTGAGTCCCTACACCTATGACTATGGTCTATTAAGCTTTTTCTTCAAATCAAATCAAACAAATCAATCAAAACAAACAATGAAGATATATTTTATTTCTAATAAGCAGTAATGACAGAAGGTGTTTAACTGAGGATGTGAGAAATAGGTTAATTTTCCCTTTCCACCGGCCCCGGCTCAATTTAACCCCTGCCTGTCACGTTATATAGGAAATATGACTAGATCGTAATTCATTCTTCTTTGAGATTTTTAATTGAAGAATTTTTTTATACTACCTAATTTTATGACAATCACTTTGATAACCCTAAAATTCTTATTTCCCTAATCCTTATTATTGACATAGGATGGGCATTAGTGCCCCCCCCCGCCACACACACACCCTGGTCTGTCCGCCCCATGAGAAAGAACCTCCAGGCCACAGTGGAGCTTCTCCAGTTCCTCTTAGTTGCAATCTTACAAATTACCTGACAGCCGAGGACTGCAGGAAGTAATGCATACAGATTAGCGTGTGTTAATTGATGCCTAATTATTCAGTGGCGTCGTGCATAGATATGGGCCAGCGCACAGAAGACAGAGGAGCAGGGGTAGGTAAGGGTGGCCATGCTGCTGGTGAACACATGAATAAACATGGAGCTATACGCACACACACACACACATACACACAGATGCACACACACACACACACACACACACATACACACACACGCACACACACATACACACAGATGCACACACACACACACACACATACACACAGATGCACACACACACACACACATATGCATGCACACACACACACACATATGCACACACACACACACACAGAGATGCACACACACACACACACACACGCACACACACACAGACGCGCACACACACGCACACACACACAGACACACACACACACAGACAGACACACACAGAGAGCCAGCTCATCTGAAAAACACAGCCAAGAGAGTGAGGACACTAGCCAGGTGTGTGTGTGTGTGTGTGTGTGTGTATGTGTGTGTGTCCTGTCAGATATTACTTGACAAGTGTGTGACTGCATCTCTATCTTTTCTCTGAGTGGCTCCTCTGGCTTTTTGTGGGTGTGTGAGTGGGTCCTACTCTCTGCTCTATTAGTGTGTTTGTTGTGTGTGTGTGTGTGTGTGTGTGTGTGTGTTTGAGTATGTGTATGTGTATGTGTGAGCGTGAGTGTATCCCCATCTCAGCGTTTCTCCTAGTAGACTCTGCTCCATTAGTGTGCAACTGTGTCCCCCGTCACTACTGGGGAGTGTGTGTTTGTGTGTGTGTGAGTGAGTGAGTGAGTGTGTGTGTGTGTGTGTGTGTGTGTATTTCTCCATCTCTCTTCTGTGAGTGTGTGTCGTGGCCGCAGGAGGAGGAGTGTGTGTCACAAAGCTTACTCTCCTTAATTGGCTTTAATTGGGAGCTTATCAAGCGTAGTGAAGCGAATCCAGCATGCTCACACCATCAGGCCACTAGGGTTAACGAGAAGGATAAAAACCCAGAGAGAGAAAGAGAGAGAGAGAGAGAGAGAGAGTAGGAGACAGAGATAGAAAAAGAGAAAGAGCAGGAGAGACATACAGAGAGAAAAACACAGAGAGAGAGAGAGAAAGAGAAGGAAAAAAAGAGAGGGAGAGAAGGACAGAATGTGGGAGAGGTGTGTAGGGGTGGGATGGACAGAGAGTAAGAAGAAGGAAAAATGAGATAATCCCTAATCCCTTAAAGATAGAAGAACAGTATGACAGAGAGTAGAGAGGGAAAGACGGGAGAGTAAGAGGGGAAAGATGGAGGTACAAAGAAAGAGGGAAATGAGAGATGGAGTAGAGGAAGTATGACAGAGGAGAGAGAGAGATTGTGAGTGAGGGATGAGAGCAAGAGAGAGTGGGTACTTTGCACACAGAGGTCAGCATGTTACTGTGGATGATGCTGTTTGACAAGTGTTCTCATTCCAGCTCAGACATGGAAGGATTTACAGGGAGAGCAAAAGGCTGCATGTCTGTCTAACTCTAAGATTTTTATGCTCTTTATATTAATAGTCCATTGTGTGTGTGTGTGTGTGTGTGTGTGTGTGTGTGCATGTGTTTGTATGTGTGTCTGTGTGTTGCCTTCATGTGTGTGTTTGTGTGGAAGTGTCTTTCTTTATTGTGTCTGTCTTTATGTGCGTGCGTGTGTGTGTGTGTGTGTGTGTGTGTATTTGTTTGTGTGTGTGTGGAAGTGTCTTTCTTTATTGTGTCTGTCTTTATGTGCGTGTGTGTGTGTGTATGTGTTTGTGTGTGTGTCTAATTGTTGCCTTCGTGCGTGTGTGTGTCATAGTGTTTATCATTATGTGTGTGTGTGTGTGTGTGCATGTGAGTGTATATGTCTGTGAATGTTTCTGTAAGTGTCTGAGCGTTGTTTTTTATGTGTGTGTGTGTCTATATGTGTATCTGCATGTCTGTCTTTCTGTGCGTGCGTGCGTGAGTGTGTGTGTGTGTGTGTGTATGTATGTGTGTGTGTGTGTGTATGTGTGGATGAGTGTCCATGTGTGTGTATGTGTATGTGTGTGTATGTGTGTGTGTGTGGATAAGTGTCCGTGTGTGTATGTGTGTGTGTGTATGTGTGTATGAGTGTCCATGTGTGTGTATGTGTGTGTGT
>PYXC01002020.1:807500-837500 GCA_015244755.2 Tenualosa ilisha
AGACAAAGTATGTGTGTGTGTGTGTGTGTGTGTGTGTGTTCATGTGGGTATTTGTTCATGTGTATTGCGTGTGTGTGTGTGTGTGTGTGTGTGTGTGTGGTGTATGTGTGTGTGTGTGTTTGTGTGTGTGTGTGTGCTCAGGCCTGCAGACAGCTGTCTCTGTTGTCAGTGAAGAAGACACATTGGATTGGTGTGTACAGCTCTTGTAATTGGCTAAAGCCCATCAGCAAGCTATCCAAGTGGCCCCACACCAGCCCTCATGCCTTCACACACACACACACACACACACACACACACACACACACACACACACACACACACACACCACAATCAGCACATTCTCACTGAAGCTCTCCCATATACTGCACAAATAAACACATCTCTCATCATCTCACGAACACACTAAACTCAGAAATGTTATTTGCATAGCCACTGAAGACTGGTGTGGATCATGACACAAAAAACATGCAGTGCATAGAAAATGTGATGCTTAGATTTTAAGTCATTTACTTGTTTCATGTCCAGTTGTAATATAATATTTTAGCAAAAAACCCTGTGTGTCTCTCTTCCATCAGATTGCTGGGATTGATTGTAAGGTTTCTGGCTAGCTGACTGACTCTCTCTCTCTCTCTCTCTCTCTCTCTCTCTCCCAATCAGGGCCTTGGCCTGGATCTCTGATCATCGTTCATATCCTGTAATGACGTTTGTGTTAGGTTGCGCTCTCTTTCTCTCTCCCTCTCTCTCTCTCCCAACTAGGGAAGTTTGTGCTGATTCTCTAATTCTCTCTTCCTCACACCACCAGTTCTGATTAAGGATGGAAGAAATTCGACAAAGTTTGAAATCTTGCGAAACCTCCATTGGCCAGAACTTCTCCAGCTATGGAACAGAGCCTTTTGATATTTTTTTCCTTGTTCCCCGGCAACCCTAAACAAACACGAATTAAGGTCACCTCTAGCCCTAGATGTGTCCTCTTCAGCCATAACCACCAGCATCTTGTTGCTGGTTCTCTGATTTTCTTTCTCTCTCCTTGCACCAGGACATTGACTGTGGTTCTGTGGTTCTTAGGGGCCAAGGCCGTCTCCCGCCCCGGTCCCCTGCTCTCTCCTGGGGCCTGTGCTGCCTGGACAATAAGCCCCAGGGAAGAATTCAGGGAAGTGGGATAATTACTGCTATTCTAAGAAACAATCTACTCTGCCAACACACACATGTCTGAGTGTTTTTGCAAACACTCACACATGTGCCCACACACACACACACACTCGGACATGCTGTAAGCATGCTTGTATCTGAATGCAAACATTCAGACATACGTACATACTGTGCACATGCCTTCCTATGTGAAAAAACCCATTCTAGCACAGACACACACACACACACACACACAGATTTGTGTGAGTGGAGAAAATGAGTGAATTCTTGCTCAGTGTGCACAGAGAGGGGAAATGCATGTTTCCCTTCCTAAGCGTAAATATTTACTCTCACCAGGTCAGCTGACCAAACCCTGAGCATTGTCCTTCTAAATGGGCCTGAGACACACACACACACACACACACACACACACACTAAGCATTGTCTCTTATCCACGAGCCGCAGAGAAAAAGCATCTAAATGGGCCAAAACTCCTCCAACACCCACCACCCCCAGCGCACACACACACACACAACACACACACACACACACACACACACACACACACACCCTTTACACCCTTTGCCACCATCTGATTAGGACAGGGGACTCCCAGTGTGGTGATGACAGCCCTTCCCATCATGCAACAGTGCACCGGCACACTGAGCGGACGCAGGAACTCACGACAGGGTGTAGGCCCCATGCCTTTGACGCTTAATTGAGTGGGAGTGCGTGTCATGGAGTGTGTGTGTTGTGTGTGTGTGTTTGTGTGCATGACATAAGAGTGTGTGTGTTATCTGTGGTGCACGCCAGGCACACACACCAAACAGGAAGGTGTGATAACAGCAGCTTCCAGAGGACAGCCTGTTAGCCAATAGTAAAAGGACTAAAGGATTGAATCATTTTTTGAGCCATTCAGCCACTTTTCACTGTTTTACAGTAAAAGCTTTTTTTTCACTTGTCATACTAATTTTAATTTCAGTTCATTTCCAAATGACTTGTGAGGTAATTCAGTTACAGCTGTGTAATGTGTGCAACATCTTTAACGAACAGAACAAGTTGCACATGGTGTAATTAATTATAATTTGCAAGAAAACAACTGATACAGGTCTCCTGCCAGGGATTGTAACTGATAGGATTTTATAATATTTATGCCTTTGCCAACTCTGCTTAGAGGTCTAATTCTTTATCAGTTCTTTTTAAACAGGATTTATCAGTTCCTTACCTCCTTGTTATAGAGAATATTGTCCTAAATAGGTTCTCAATACCACCACACTTGTTAACTCAGATGTCTGAATGCAGTTTAGAGTGTCTGACGAAAACACTTAGGCCTATAACATAGCCTGTCCAATTATGGTAGACATCACAGCCTAGGATAAGGCAACATAGAAATGTGAAGAAAAACATAGGCAACGTAGAAATGTGTTCTCTATATTATTCTCTAATTAATTGGCACTGCAAAATTAACGACAGCCGAGGTATACTAGTTAAGCGGATTGAAGCATTCATTTGTCGGTTCTACTTGACTCCTGCCCTTACTCCTGGCACGTGTACTGTGTTTACTGTGGGCTGATTCTACCCTTTTACTCCGTGAATCATCCAGTGTAGGAGTGGGAACTGATAGGATTTTATCAATATCAATGCCATTGTCAATTCTCCTTGTCGGTCCAATTGTTTATCAATTCTGTTATCAATTCTTTACTGTTAAGACGATACTCTACACAGGTATTTGGTATCAGCACACCATAGCAGCTGGTTAGAATGAGGGAAACCATGTAGAACTGTGTTATCTATTTCAATTTTATATTCAGAAAGACCCACTGTCCATGGTCTGAACAACATGCTGACATTGATAAGAGGAACTGATAATGACATAACGATACGATTCCAGTGAACTGAAGCATTTGATTCTCAATTCTACTCGATTCCCGGTTCTCAAATTCCGCCCCTAATCCAGCGCAGTATGTAGTGTGTTCTAACTTAGTTAACTAGTGAACAGAGTTCCTTAAGTTTCTCAGAGTTCACCTCACAACACACATGCACACATGTTTCCTGCCCTCCTTAGCAGGCCCTCAGGTACAGCACCACTGTTTGGGGCCAAGAACCACTGAAAAGATATGAGATTGTTACAACACACACACACACACACATTTTACAGTGAGTCTTCAGGTTAGACAGAACATCTGATGAAGTTGGATAGCCATTGTGCTCTAAGATAGTGCCAACATATTGTATTTACTCACTTAGTCAGAAGAATGGCCGGGCGGAGAATGGGACCCCATATGTTTGGTGCCATATTATGAATGCCAAGCTACAATTAGAGTGGTTAACAACAGTTGGCATCCTCCTCCTCTGCTGTGTTTGAAGGCAGGGTGGCCATTGTTTGGTGCGCAAACAATCGCCTTTCGGGGGTAAATAAGATGCATGTCTAACTGACCTGGCTGAACTTGGCACCTCGAGCAATATGTTTCTGAGAGCCATGTGCACAACTGTGCATATGTGTGTGTGTGTGTGTGTGTGTGTGTGTGTGTGTGTGTGTGTGTGTGTGTATACTTGCGTGTATGTGTGCGTGTGTGGCAAATATTAAAATGGCATCACAGGTCACAACCACTGACCAGAAAAAGGTCATACTTCACACCCACAGCCAACATGGTCCAACAGACGGTGAAGATTATGATAAAGGAAAACATTCTACACACACACACACACACACACACACACAAAGAGATACAATAGCCATACTTCACTACCCTCCAGCAAAGTTTCCTCAATTCAGAAAACTAGGACAGATGTGCTAGATGGCCTTTCATCCATGTTACTCTTTGCGAGCACAGGTGTGTGTGAGTGTGTGTGTGCGTGTGTTGTGTACCCAGGTGTGAAGTCACCTGTCAGCCAAGAGGGCAGTGTGTGCTCCTTATTGTATGTAGGTCTATGTGAAAAGAGAGGCAAAGAGGAGTTTCCCTTCTTCCATCTGTCTCTCCCCCTGCTCTCATTCACCTGGATAAATCCAAACAATAACACACACACACACAACACACACACACAACACACACACACACACACACACAACTTTTATTACCTCTCTGGTTGGTGGACATCACTGTGTTAAGATGATGCTTCATAAGCACTACAGTAAACAGGCCCAGAGCAGTTCACACTGTTTTATCCTCAGCTTTTCCCCTCATATCACACTGGTCTATGTACATGTTATAGAGGGAGCATCCTCAGCTTAAGAGGGAGCATCCTCAACTTTAGAGGGAGCATCCTCAACTTTAGAGGGCGCATCCTCAGCTTCAGAGGGAGCATCCTCACTTTCCACATCCACTTGTTCAGTGGGTGAGGGAGCATCCTCAGCTTTAGAGGGGCATCCTCAGCTTTAGAGGGAGCATCCTCACTTTCACCTTTAGAGGGAGCATCCTCAGCTTCAGAGGGAGCATCCTCAACTTTAAATCCAGGGGGCAGAGGGAGCATCCTCAGCTTAGAGGGAGCATCCTCAGCTTTAGAGGGGCATCCTCAGCTTTAGAGGGAGCATCCTCACTTTAGAGGGAGCATCCTCAGCTTAGAGGGAGCATCCTCAACTTTAGAGGGAGCATCCTCAACTTTAGAGGGCATCCTCAGCTTCAGAGGGAGCATCCTCAGCTTTAGAGGGAGCATCCTCACTTTAGAGGGAGCATCCTCAACTTAGAGGGAGCATCCTCAGCTTTAGAGGGAGCATCCTCAGCTTAGAGGGAGCATCCTCAGCTTTAGAGGGAGCATCCTCAACTTTTCCACTCATATCACACTGGTCTGTGTGCAGTGCTGGAGAGAGAGCATCCTAGAAAACATCTGGGCCAATTAAACACAATTTGGAATTTTAGAATCCTGGGTCATTGGATCTTGGACGCACATATCCCTCAACTCGATGCTACACTCACTTGTTGAGGGGTTCAAATCAGTGTACAGTAAGCAAACTAATCTAATCTAAAAGGCTTCAAATCAGTGTACTGAGTAGAAAGCCCTTGATCAGCAGTTGTCAGAGAGACACTCTGGTAAAGAGCTGAATCAGACTGAGTGTGGGGAAAGTCCTTGGTGTGTGTGTGTGTGTGTGTGTGTGTGTGTGTGTGTGCGTGCGTGTGTGCGTGAGCCATTGGAAAGACCTGCTCTATGGGATACAAGGAGGTAAACCACCTTCTGCTTTGCCTTCATGTGGGAACCACAAGAGAGGTGCACATGTAGGAGGTGTTGAATAAATGATGAAGGCACGTGTGAGTGTGTGTATGTGTGAATGCGTGTGTGTGCGTGTGTGTGTGCATGTGTGTATGTAGGTTTGTGTGAGCGAGACGGAGTAACATGAAAAGAGAAAAGCAAGCCCTGATATTTCCCACACATGCCTCTTTTTTTGCTCTGGTAGGGAAAGTAATTAAATAGCATTACTATCATAAGTGCTCTGGTAGGGAAAGTAATTAAATTGCATTACTATCATAAGTGCTCTGGTAGGGAAAGTAATTAAATAGCATTACTATCGTAAGTGCTCTGGTAGGGAAAGTAATTAAATAGCATTACTATCGTAAGTGCTCTGGTAGGGAAAGTAATTAAATAGCATTACTATCGTAAGTGCTCTGGTAGGGAAAGTAATTAAATAGCATTACTATCGTAAGTGCTCTGGTAGGGAAAGTAATTAAATAGCATTACTATCGTAAGTGCTCTGGTAGGGAAAGTAATTAAATAGCATTACTATCATAAGTGCTCTGGGGGGGGTAAGGTAGTGAAGGGGGAAGAGATCTGAGTAATTGAATTTTTCTTGGGAATCGTTATGCGGTTAGGACTCATTAATTAATCAAAACACGTTTGCTTAATTCCTGGTTGGGGTTAACGTGAGGCTGAGTCAAAGCGGATCTGCTAACTGAAGGAAGTGGTGCTCCAGACGGCAACCAAAAGATGAGGGGCTTTGGCCCTGATCTGACACCATTCTGTTCAAAGACCTGATCAATTCTCTGCTTGGGTCTGAAATGGATCTTGAGCCAGTCTAGCCTCGGTATGACTGTTCTGAGAGCGTGTGTGCATGTGTGTGTGCTGGTCTGTGTGTGTGTGTGTGTGTGTGTGTGTGTTGTGGGCCTATACTTGTGAGTACTGTTTCAAGTGTGTGTGTGTGTGCGTGTGTGTATGTGTGGAATGAAGGGTTAACCTGTTTAAGAGAGAGGTCAGTGGTAGCATGAATCAATCTCCTCATGTCTAGCTTTAGTCTATGGCTGTGTTGAGCAGAGATGACAGCTGATATCTCAACAGCATGACATGTAAACGTGTTTCATAGAGTCTACTAAGGCACTAGATTCTGTTGTAGACAGTTGAGGAAGTTGAAGTGTTTTGCTAGTCATTATGTGAGTACAGTGGAATCTGCTGTTATGGGTTATGTGTAGACATTGGTAGTCCTGGTGTGAATGTGCGTGTGTGTGCTTGGGTGTGTGAGTGTGTCTGTGTGTGTGTATTGTGTGTGCTTGCGTGTCTGAGTGTGTGTGTGTCTGTGTGGGAGCGTGTGCATGAGCGTGACCATGTGTCTGTGTCGGTGCTGTGTGTGTGCATTTGTGTGTGTGTGTGTGTGTGTGTGTGTGTGTGTGTGTGCGTGTGTGTAGTCAGGATTTCTGTTCAGCTGGGCTGGGTGGGAGGCTGGTGAGAGTGTGAGCATGTTTGCTTTCTTCTGCCTCTCGCTGTGATTTAATATTTCAGGCCCTCTCTCAGTCAGTCACTCCCACAGGAGTCTCCCACACTCATGCTGCATCTTAGCCAACTGTCACTCTCTCCCTTCCTCTTTCTCTCCCTCTCTCTCTGTCTCTCACTGTGTTACTCTTTCACTCTCACTATATCATTCTTTCGTTCACTTTTCCATCTCTCTCTTTTTCTCTTCTCTCTCATTCTCTCTCTCTGGCTCTTTCTCTCTGTCTTACTCTGCATCACTCTCCATTCTATTCTCTCTATCTCCCTTTCTTTCCATCTGTTTCTCTTTCTCTTCCCTTTCCCTGTTTATTCACTCTCCCAGTGACACACATCCCTTTCCCTCTCTCTCTATCACTCTCTCTCTCTCTTTCTCTCTCTGCCCATACTCTAATTCCAATTAAACTAATTAACTGCAGCTGAGAAAGAACAAGAGAGACATAGAGAGAGAGAGAGAGAGAGAGAGAAAGATGGAGAGAGGAGTATCATGAGATAAAGAAGGATGAGGAATAGATTCACAATAGTTTGTTTTTTGTCAGCGTGCCAAATTGAGGAAACAAATTCAGCTCTTTTTGCTGCAGGGGCCGGAGGCCGACATCTCAGACTAGAGGAACAGAACAGTGAGCGCGTGAGGGGAGAGGGAACCTACAGAGGGAGGAATAAAAGAGGAGGCCAAAGAAGAAAGGAAGGAGAAGTGGTGATGTGAGGCCCTAGGAAAAAGAGTGCAGGCGATGAGAGGATGAGAGGAGGATAAAAGAAGAGTGGAGTGGAGGAAAGAGAAGACGAGAAATGGAGAGGTATACAAAAGGGGAAACACAGAGAGGAGGTATAGGAGAGGAGGAAGGAGAGATAAATAAATAGTGAGGACTGAGGAGGAGGAGAAGGAGGAGAGGACAGGAGAGAAGAGCAGGTGTGAAGTGGAAACACTGAAAAAATGAACAGTGGCAAGGCTGCAACTGCAGACACAAAGGTTGAGATTTTAGATCTCAAAGTATTGTTATTAACAAGATAATAAACAAAGATTTGGAGTGAGATGGGTCCACGTGTGTGTGTGCTACTCTCTCTCCCTCTCTCTCTCTCTCTCGGTTTGGTAATGACAGCTCCCTCCTTCCCCCATGCACTACTCTACTAAATAGTCCACAGCAGTCTCTCAGAGCCTACGCAGGAAACACATCACCCACCAGGAAGAGAAAGTTTCATAATAACACAAAACACAGTCTCCATCATCAGGCTCAGGCTGCCTCTCTCTCTCTCACACACACACACACACACACACACACACCCACTCACTCATACACACACACACTTTCCCAAGCAGGATGAGACAACACAAACATCCTACCACTTAACCACCATCACTATGCTGTCTCCCTGAAAAAAAAAACTTAATTACAACAGCGTTGCTCAGACTGCTGAAGATAAGATGAACAAACAAATAGAATCCAGAAGACATGGCCCAGCGATGCAAAAAAAACAAAACAAAAAAACGAATGCAAAACAATCGCATAGCAGACAGGCAGCAAGAGAGAGAGTTAAATAAGCTTACCCAGACAATAGGAGCTGTCATCAGAGAGTTCAGGAATAGGGAAAGTACACTGGATTGGACAGCTGTTTGGGACACAAAAATTTGGCAGAATACTTGTACAATGTAAAATGCACAATGTGCACACACACACACACACATATACCCACACACAAAATGATAATATTTACATTTATGCATTTAGCAGAGGCTTTTATCCAAAGTGACTTACAACTCATCAGCTATCAATTGTTCAGGGCCAGTCTCCCCTAGAGCTACTTAGGGTTAAGTGCCTTGCTCACAACGGTGGCAGCCGGGATTCGAACCCACAACTTTTCAGGCTACTTACACGCTAACCAGGTTCCTTAACCACTACGCTACCACCACCCCATAATATATATATATTTTTTTTTCATTCTGTCTTATTCTGCCTTAAGCCTAATTTATGGTCATCCTACTCCATAAATATGAAGACACGCAGTCATATTCATGGAGAGATTTACCTTTCACGCCATGTGCACTGACACACACCACCAGACACTGGTTGGAGTGGCACTAGTCTACCCACACACCGGTACAATGATTAAAAACATTTGTCTTTGTCTTGATATCTTTTTGTTAATGTTGCTGATAGAGACACAGAACCTCTCAATAGCAAAGTTATTTATGTTATTTATTGTATTTACAAACAAATTACGAGTTTTCTGCTCGCCAATTCAACAAAGTAATGCCTGCCGGCGAAGCACTGATTTCAAAATGTTATTGAAATAACATGAAGCACAATTGGGAAATCCCTCCACTGTATCAAAACAATGTTTTAAATTATTTGCAAAGCTTGCACTGTGAACTAGCGTGTTGTTAACTATACCTACAGTGTGTAGCAAGAAGCCAACACAAAGCAAGCCGACCAATGACAGGCTCTCTTTATCTGTGGGGTTTCCGTTGTTTTAACGGATAGTCAGAAAATTGGGGTGGTCTCCGTCATCTGTCAGAGAGCATGTCAGAGAGGGTTTGCAATGTTGGAAAGAGGTTCTGAGTGTCTGCGTATTGACGAAGTTAGACGACCATAGATTAGGCTTTACTTCAGTTTCTAATCCACTTTGTATGGACAAGAGCGACCAAAGCAACTAAAGCGACAAAAGTGAAGCACGACAAAACTTGAGTGACTAAAAGAAGTTCTCAACATTATGCTAATTAGCTGTGACGCATTTTGGCTGTAAATAAAATGTCAATGAGCGATTAGAGCAACATTAGCAAACACAGAAATTTCAGCAGCGATTTTTATGAGCGACAAAAGTGACTTTACAGCTTTAGTAGCTCTTGGTGTGAATGCACAGTTAGTGTTTGAGCCTGCATCAAAACAAGTTTTAGATCATGGTCCTTGATCTAGAAATGTTTGCAATAAAGACAGAAAGTCTGAAAGTGAAAGTCTGATATTGATTCATTGATTTATGAATAGACTCATTATATAGATGTACTTTAAGTCTTTCAAGAAGTTATGAATACAACATTTCAAGGATGTTTTAAAACTCACAATGGATAAAGGCAATAAGTAAATGGTACCTTCCAGGGAGGGTACAATGCATGATTGTGAAGTATGTGCTCATCAACAATTTGCAAAATGGCTGCTACTCAATGGCGCACAGGAAAACAAAACTGAATTTCCTTGCTGTCACCAGTTAATGGACACTTTGTGTAGCTGCAGCTAACGCTAACAAGGCACAAGGAAAGCAAAACTGAGATGGAATTTCTTTGCCATCATCAGTGATCACACACTTCCATCTATTTATAGTTTCGGCAAGAATCTAAAACCACTTTCACCCCTGTGTTTCAGTATTCGATCTACATTGTACCAAAATATCTTGTAGTTTAAATCAGTGAGTCCCTCCTTGTGGTTTTAAATCAGTGTTCACTGAAACTAGAAACTGGCTTAAAGCAAAAATGTGTTTCATTTCCTGAACTCATTTTTGCACATTTGGTGTCTGGTGAAACACAATTTCAATCCTCTTTGTAATGCTTGTTACATAGTGGATTGACAATAACGTAAACTTTAACTTTTGAGCATATAAAACAGACCTGAAAAAGTTTCTTGTCACTAAGACTTTGTTTTGCATACGAGTGCATCTGCTTCTACCAAGGTCCTTTTCTGGTAGATAAGTTATTAATAAAAATGACTAACCAGCCAAGGTTTGTGTACTCCTGGACACAATCTAGAACGACCTAGTTGTTCGTCACTCACTGGCACTTCTTGGTTGTCATGTCATTCAAATGTGCAGTAAAGACACCACTTAGCCATTTCAAAACTGCTATCAGCTGCCTGGACTTTAAGTGGCCTACAGGTTCAGGGTGTGGATTGTATTTAGTGGCAATAAATGTGTGAAAAATTAATTTTACAGGATTTGTGGTAGTTGTAGTCTACCTGCTAAGTAGTCTAGTCCTGAGGGTAGCTTGCTGAACTTGTAGTGCTAGCCAAAATCTAGTAGGCTAGTGTTAGCTAACATTAGGTAATGCTAGTGAGCCAATGGTAGCCAAGCCTGTGTCTGGCAGCATTTTAGATGCTGTGTAATGCCCCATTCTGAACTGACATTTCTATCAGCTAACGACTTCTATAAAGAGATGATGCTTTTGGCTAGCTTTAGTGAACAATACTAGCTTTCAGCTACTATTAGCCAACACAATTCCAGCAACTAGCTAGTGCTTAGCAGTTAGGCTATAACTACCACATGTCCTCTAAATTATTTTTTTTTCACACACATTTTTTGTAATTTAATACAACCCACACCCTTAAAATGTACTTTTAAATCTGAGCCGCTCAAAGCATCTTTGAAATGTGTGGATTCCCATCTCCCATGAGCAGTTCTTTACAATGCACTGTGTAGTATATAACATCACAAAGCGCCACTGATTGGTTGATTATAATGTGAATCCTTGACAATCAACTTAGCAGTTGATCCTGGAAGACTAATTACTTGGTGATATCAGATTGTGCCACTCCCAGCTCTTAAAGGCAAATGGAGATTGCTCTCTCATTGGTTAATTCAGTGTTACACCCTACACACTAAGTAACATTGTAAATGTTGTGCTGAGTGCATAAATCAGTTTTTCCTCCATCCAAGTACCATGTTGTCCCAGGACTGTCTCCAAAACCAACTTGTGCTTCTGATCATGAAAATAGGGCCCTAAAAGTCTCAGTGCGACTCTCTCTCAAAGACTCTACCAAAGTCACTATCATGTCATATACTTCATCTTTCTGCAGAGGCATGCAGCAAGTCATGTGGGCAGCTTCAAATTTCTTTATTTTTGGTAAAGCTCAGTTTCAGGTGAGGGATTGGTTGCCTAGTTCAAGGTTTGTGGTTACCTGTTTGCTGAACAGACAGCAGTGTGAGCGATAGGCTGTCTGCTTCAGGACTAATTTGAGCCAGTCTTGTGGGTTCTTGTCTCTCAGCTTTCATCAGCTGCTGACAGAGATTGTTAAAACTCTACACACAAGTCTAACTATTACTCACACAGAATGAATACTGATATGCAAGCATTATACACACATTTTAACAGCAAGGTTTTGTCTTGCATCATAAACTATTTTGTCATAACATTTGCTGTGGTGAATACATTGGTTTATAACATTAATGTTGCTGTTGTGAATACATTGTCTTCTAATACTTACAAACAGAAGACAGGTAAACATTCTAAAAATCACTAGATATAAAATAAACAATTATGTCATCTTCACATGTAATGAAAATCAAACACGTTTTAAAAAGCTGATTCTTGTGTGTGTGTGTCTGTCTGTGTGTGTGTGTTGCATTGGTGTCACGCACATGTAAAAGAAGAGGGGAACTGAGACATCTCCGCAAATCAGCTAATTTAGCACACTAACAGGTGTGCTGTACAGGTGTGTGATCACTGGATTCTTATAAGGCACAGGCAATGCTTGGGGAGCTCCAGCAACAGGGCTCTCATTCTTCTGTGAGTTTCCATTCCTGTGTCCTTACGAGACGTCAGTCTTGCACACTGCAGAGACATGAGAGTTATAACTTTAAGTCTGCTTCTCCCATTATGGGCGCCTTCAGGTAAGAATGTCGTTGGAATGGACATGTCTTATCTGCATGTTATTGATGACAAAATTCTATCATGTAGTATGATGGTCAAACCAGACACTTGTAGATGTATTCATTTGATTAATAAAACATGTTCATGTTATCAACACTTTTCTAGCACGCCAGCCTTTATGTTTCTTAATCTCTTAGTATGAATAAAGATGACAATAATGACATTATATCTTTTACATCATTTGAATATTTATTAGTCTATAAAGGCTTATAATACAACATTGTGATGTTTACGAGTGAAGTCATATCTATGCGTATTTATGAACAGTCAGTCATTAAGAAGCTTTATGAACACTTCATATGTGTTTATTATGTCTCTTGGATACAGACTTTAAATAAGAAATGGTAATACTTTAGTACAAGTCACACATGTAAATATTTATACATAACTAATATGTGTATGTATTAGTGCTTAATAAGGTCTGTTCTTTATTGAACAATTACTTATTCTACTCAACAAGCGATTTATTCTTGGTAAATCCTAACTGGTCATAATATAAGGTTATTAGCATAGCCTACATACTGTAATGACTCTACAGCCAATATAATATTTGTGATGAAAGTGCCTTGATCAGGATGACAGACTGACAAGCAGTCATTGCCAATGTCAGTTTAAACTGACAACAGAAACAGTTTCTTGTTGATAGTGCACCCTTCCTGACACAAGAGCAGCAGTGCATTTGAGTTCTTTGTTAGTCAACAAAATGATTGGTACACACCATCCCACACAATTGCCTGTAAGTATGTAAGGGAGGGCTACTCTACTTTAATTTGCTTTGAGCATTGCTCCCTATTTGTCTCTGTCTTACACTGTCATGCCTTCTTACCACTTGCAAACAATTCTTTGAGATAACATGCTGAAATTAATTAATGCATGCTAAACAGTCATTATTCAATGTATTCAATGTACATAACTGATTGACTGCCATTGATAGCAACATTCACACACACACGCGCATGCACGCACAAACACACACCCTCACATATCTTTTTTTTTTTCAGGGAGCTCACTGAGGTGCTATGTGTGCAGTGCCATGCCCAACAATGAGCTGTGCAACAGCAAAAGCCAGGATTGCGCCCCTCCCCTAGACACCTGCATGACCACGGTGAACATGAAGAGTAAACACAACCTGTACCATTCAGTCCCGTAAGCGTAACCTATACCACTCAGTCCCGGAAACGTAACCTCATGTTTGGTTCCACACTGGTGAAATGACTTTCCAAGTGCTACCAGATCAACTGAGACCCTCTCCACCTTCAAGAAACTCTTGAAGACCTAGCTCTTCCAAGAATATCTCCTGGCTTAAATTTTGAGAATGCACTTAACATCTTATACTTAATTTCTCTTTTATACTGCACTTTATTACGCTATTGCACTTTCAACTTAAAAGTGCAGTTTTTATGTTAGCAATATGCACTCTTTGTTAGTTCCTTTCATTGTGTTGCAACTTGAATGTTATCCTCTTTTGTAAGTCGCTTTGGATAAAAGCGTCTGCCAAATGCATAAGTGTAATGTACTGTAATCTACACCACTCAGCGTTCTCCCAAACCCATAGTTGTTAACCCAGGCCATTTTCCATTCTCAACCCATAGCCTGTTGTTTGAGGTCACAGAGTACAGTCAGTAGGAAAAGAATGACAAACATATGGCACAACATAGACTAAATAGTGCTGTGTTCTATTCTATGGGCTTATTTTCCTCTTACTTCTTCCTGCTGTGTGTCCTCAGATAGCGAGACAGCCATTGTGAAACAGTGTGCCAGCAGAACCACATGCCAAGGCGCTGCAGCATTGGTGAACCATAATGGGAATGGCAACAAGGTGCAGTGCTGTTCCACAGACCTCTGCAACTACAACACAGTACCTGCCAGCATCAGACTACACACAGGGCTGCTAGTGCTCCCGCTCTGCCACCTCACCTTCATGTTAATGGGTACCTCAGCAGATGCAGTCTACTTCTAACAGTCATGGTTACAGTCGTGTGTGTGTGAGTGTGTATGTGTGTGTGTGTGTGTGTGTTGCTATTGCTTTCTGGGCTAGAACTTTCCATTTTCACACAAAATGTATACCTGTACAACAGCGTATGCTGACAAATTCTAGCAAACGTTTCCAAGAAATATCTCTCCACTTTGTCCTCAAAATATTTTTATGAAGTAGAACCTAAAATATTCATCACTAAATTTAAAGGACTAATTTATCAGCTTTGTAGTAACTTTGATAGTTAAATGGCTCATTATTTACCGTTAATTAAATTTACCCTTCCTGCAAGATGACAGCACAGCCCCAATGTAGAACAAAACCAAATCTGTCTCACTGATGAGCCTTTTGAAATCACTTTCATGACCTTGTCTAGCAACATAGCTCTCACCGGTGTCTATAGTTCGGTTTGCAAACAAATCCACAGGTATGGGTGAGAATTAGGATGTTGGTGTCCTAAGTAAAAAGTAAAAAAAAAATCACAGCCTTGCCTGTGTCTCTCTGGTATGTAAACTCTCAGTAAAACTTCAGGCAAACGTGTGCAGAATTTCTGCATAAACACTTAGTGGTAGGTATAATAGGTAATAGGTATTTAATTGGTAGCAGCTGACAACAACAATAGCAGCAACAATAGAAAAACTGACAACAAAAATCTGACGTAGCCTACATGCACTGGCCACTGCTTAAGAACCATATTAGTCCCACTGTGAAGCCTAAAACAATCTATTGACACAAACCAATGAGTGAATTGACCCAGGGTGTCTTTGGTGTTCCCTGCGTGTGCAGTTCTATTTATTTTCCCAGACCACACTGTCCATCTATCTGGCGTGTCCTTGAGAACATCCATATTCATGTGTGTGTGTGTGTGTTTATGTGGGTGTGGACTGGAACATTGAGGGTGTAGGCTGAGTGTGTGTGTGTGTGTGTGTGCAAATGTGTATTGGAGTGAGTGATGCAGGGCGTCTCCAAACACGTGCCGGACTTTGATGGACGTGTAATTTTGCACAAAGTAAATCAATTAAGCAACCCCCTTCCTCTCAAGGGACCTAAATGACTCTCTCTGTGTGTGCGTGACTGTGTGTGTGTGTTGGGGGTTCCAGAGAGAGAGAAAGAAAGGAGGAGGGAGAGTGAGAGAGAAAAAGAGAGATACAGTGACTAAAAGAGAGATGTAGAGTGTATACACATGTATGTATAGGGGAGAATGACGGAGAGAGGGAGTTCAGCTCATATCAATCACTTTATAGTACACCTAGCTGAGTAGATTTGGTTTAATCCAATCTTACACACACACACACACACCCACACCCACACACATGCACACACATGCCTCTACAACATGTAATACCAGCATAAAATAATTTTAAACAAATAACTGCCCTTGATTACAGGTATGGGGGAATTGTGTGTGTAGGTCAGCATGTTGAGAGGAGTAGTCAGATGGAGAGATTTACAGTAGTCTGTCCTGAGAGCACAGCACAACTGAAACTCTTTCTCTCTCTCTCTCTCACTCTCTCTCTCTCTCTTTCTCTGCCACCTGCCCTTCCTATTGGCAGGACTGAAGGAGGGCTAGCTATAAGATGTTCCCCTGAACAGTGATCTCTGTAACTGACAGGAAATTAAATGTTGAGGAACACCCCTTCTTTCGCACATACATCTATCTCTCGTTCTTTCCCTTGCCCTCTCCCTCTCTGACAGAAACACACACACACACACAAAATGCACACGCGCGCCTACATAAACAGGAGCCCTCCTTGGTTCCCTTTCGCCCCGGGAGCGCTCATGCCCAGTAGGGTTATTATGCGGGATAATTATGGCTAACAGCTGTACGCAGGGCGGCACGTAACAATGGGAGTAATTAATATCCCGGCTACGGCTTGATTGGGCGCTTAGCTGAAGAGTCACGGCAAAGTGGCTCTTCACCGCGGACCGGCATGGACTGCAACAAGCAGGGCAGACTCGCATGATTTCGTGGCGCTGTGGTTGTTTTTTATACACACCCTACAAAACAAAATCGCGGAGTATTGCTTGCGCAAGAGTCTTTAAAACATTAAAAGGAGTCAACGCCATGGATAAAGGATATCAAGCTCTAATTCTCATCAGAGGCTATAGGCCTGTCAAGAAGAGAAAAGAAAGGCGGTGTTAAACTCGTTAACATACCTTAAAGGTACGAATTAGAAAATCTTTTCCTCAGGGCTGTTGATTAAATATTTAAAGATGGAAGAGTAACAAAGGTAACAAAAAACAGACAGGCCTCTCATTGGCTCATAATATAACAACAGTGACATTCCTATTAGTCATGCACCACTTCTAAGCACTGGCTTCGAACCAACACAGCTATAGTTATTATTGGTGTAGAAATATGAGTTGCAAATTACACCAATGCCCAAATTAAATTCAATTTTGCGAAATCGTTTTACAGACAATGGCGGCGAAATACATTCTCAAAATGTTTCAGACTGGCGTGCAGTGATTTGATTTGATACATAATGCCTCGCTGTACCTTGGCAATAAGGACACAATATTGTGGCATATTGGCAGACTCATTTGCCTTTCACAGCGAGTGTCGTGTCCAAAAAAATCCGCCCCCTTGGGATAAACCCGTGTATCGGGAGCAGCCCTGCAGCAGGTGGCCTATAGCTTGCTAATGAACATGGCAATCTGTTACTATCTCGGCGGTGCTTTTCACCAGACAATTAGGCGACTAAGCGTGTAATTATTCCGGGCAACAAGAAGAGGTTCTCCTCTAATTTCATCTTTTCATTGCTGTTTACTCACCCACACTCCTCTCATTAACGAGAGATTTTCCAGTCTATGGTAATTGGTTTCAATAACATTCATTTTAGTTGAAAGGGAACGATTCTGTTAATTGAGGAGCGGAAGAGGGAGGGGAAAAAAGCTCGTCTTTTCATTTTCGAGTGCGGCCGTGAGTCGATGCTTTTGAAGGCGCGCAACAGGTTCGCCTCTAATGAAATGGAGTGACGCCGGCCGTGGCAGAAAGGAATGGGCCAAATTAAAAGCAATTTATTTTTCATTGAAGCATGTGGCACTGTTCGGGCACAATTAATTCCCCGCTCGGTGAAAGAATAAAGAACGAGAAAAAGAAACGTGGCGTTTCAGAGGACAGAGCGCCCTGCCACTCACCCTAATGGAAACCTCAGAGCTAGGGCAGGTTTGAATTAGTGAGGTGGGTAATAGGCGCTTCATTTATAGCAATCCCACTCAAACTTCTATTTAACTTCTATACATCTTAGTAAACGGCGAGGAAATTAGTGTGGAACACGATTGCCAGATCTACCTTTCATGCAATTTAATCTTCGCATCCAGGATTCACACAGACATCCGAAACTAAAGTTTTGGCAAGATGGCTCATCTACATACTGTATATGGAGCGTTCTTGCGTGCTGGCACATTCATACTCTGGGTTGTGAAATAAAACTTATTGAGATAGCCCTGAGATGTGTTGCATCTAAGAAACCTGTGTGTAATGGTAGCTGTGGGGCATCTTCGTCAATACTCATTTGGAATCAAGGGAGAGAAAGGGTTGTAGAAATGGATGCTTAATTGCAGTGAGTCATCATTACTTTTCCTTTCCAGTGCTATAATCCCCAAGAGCTCGTTTTCTCTATCTAGCCCTGTGGTAAGCTTTTTTGTGTGCACCATGACGGAGATACACACACACACACACACACACACACACACACACTGTCTCTCTCTCTCTCTCAGGCAGCTTTACTTACGCTTACAATGACTGAAAGGCCTCTCTCTCTCTCTCTCTTTTTTTTTAAAGACCACCCCTGGTGCAGCTAACACAAGATAATTTGAGTCAATTTGCATGCGATTTGCATAATATCAGGATGCACGCTACAAATAGGTATGAGTGTGTCTTAATTACTATGAACCAGGCTTTTCAAAAACACACTGCTGAATGCTAATCAAGTTAGAAACCGCTAGCATGAAGCAGAAGCCCCTGGAAAAAAAGAAGCCCTTGCCTGTTCAGAATGTATTTAGTGATGTTAAGTAATTATGTTCCATTAAGTAGTCTGTACTGCTCCTGGTCGCCTTAAGTGATTGACTTGATGTAATATTTTTATGCAAGCGTATAAATAGGTTTCATGGTCGGGAGGATAGCTGGTTAACCCAATTAAAGTCCATTTTTATCTTGCTGCAGGACTAACCTGAGGTGACACATAAAGTCGGCTCCTATTTTAAGTGGATGCATTTGAAAAAGCACTGTCCTTATGTGGGAGATTAAAAATACTTTTCAATCCAACGGCAAACATATGATATGTTTATAACTGTTGTTAGAAATGCTGCTTTCACTGATGATGAGAAAAGCATGCTTTCACTCCTCAGTCCTCTTCCCTGGATGGTCCAGCATGATTCTCTCCTACGAAACTGAAAATCGTTTTCCCCGTGCTTAACTTCATGCTCACTTCATACAGACAAACCACTTCATATACAGCATGTAAAAAATGAGGGAGGTCTACCTATGCTGCCAGCAGTCTGCTCATTTTTATGATAAGGAGTGGGGGTGGGGGCACTGGAGAGTATAAACGAATGTCAGGCACATTTTAAAAGGCAGACTCATTAGCAGTTAGATACCAATTAATGACCATCTCGCTTTCTTTCGTTCTTGTTCTCTCTCCCTTTCTCTCTACCTCCTCCCTTTTTCTCTCTCTCTCTCTCTCTCTTTTTCTCTCTCTCTCTCTGTGAAGTATGACTTGCGCTTAATTGATGTGCAGAATTGAATTCAGGGCCGGGGCAAGAGCACCTGAGGTTGCCAAGGTTACCAAATGGAATCCTCCCTCCACCAATGGCTGATCTACATAATTTCATCATATCATTCAGTGCGTTTCAGAAGTGATCTTGATGAATGGCACCTTCAGAAGATAATATTTCTGCTTGGATATAATAAATCTTATGTAAAGTGCTCTGGATCTCATACGCCGGTGGAGCAGGGTAAAGGGGAGGAAGAGAGATTGAGCGAGAAGGAGGAAAGAAGGACAGAAAGAGAGAGAGAGAAAGGGATAAAGGAAGAAAGAAAAAAGAAGAAAAGAAAGACCTATCCTTCTTGTGTGCAATGACTTGATGAGGTTATGACAACAACACCCCAACACCCCCTCCTCACACGCACGTGCACACACACACACACACACACACACACACTAAGCTGTGGTTGTGTTGGAGAAAGTTACCTGCCGATCATTAATCATCACAGAGGGATAGAAGATCAGGACACAACCCACTCAGAAAGAGAAGCCTTTTTTTACGAAGAAAAGAAAGAAATATGTGGGCCCTTTTTAAAGAGTATAAGATGTATTAAACTCTCAGGAAGAGAAGGAGTGGAATGCTATGGCCTGTCAGCCCAAATTGCTGCTAAGCTCATGGTACTTTTCAAAGCAGACTAACATCAGAAGTTATATATTCCCGAAGATACAAATGCAGATGAGCAATAACACTAACTCAGACTCAACATTTGTGTTGTGCATGGCTCTGATTAAATAGACTAAAATAAAGATATGGAGCATCAAACAGTCAGGCAGTGCTGTATTATTTAGATGTGATTGCATTTATAAGCATGTGAAGGTAGGAATTCTACTTCACCAAAAATGTGCACATGCAGCTCATCCTGCAGTCTGTAATCACACCTACAGTGAGCATTACTCACCACAACTGACTGCATCCATCAACATCAGAAGCACCTGAGAGCCGCCAATACAATGCTTTCCCTGTAGGAGTGTGTGTATGTGTGTGTGTTTGTGAGTGTGTGTAAAGGTGTGTGAGAGTGTGACACTGAGTGCAAGCGCTCTGGTGTATGTGTTTGTGTGTGAGTATGTGTGTGAGGCGCTCGCCTGCCCCAGACAAACACCTGTGATACTGATTGGCAAACGCGGGGCTCTGAGGCCCGAGGGAGCTGTGTTTCATCCCCGACCCCTATTACTGATACAGCTCTGGGGTCAACCGCTGATGACCTCCCGTGACCCCCCGCGACCCCCGGGCCTTCTGGAGAGCGGTAAGAAGCTCCTGAGAGCCTCTCCTGTGGCACTGGGCCTGCCCAGTACTGCTGAGCTTGACACTGTCACTGTATCCTCTTCTCTCTCTCCTCTTTTCCCACACTCTTATTTTCCCTCTCTCTCTCTTTTGTTTTTAATCCCTTCTTTTTCTTTTCCTCCTTCTTGTTCATCTCATCCTCCTCCTCCACCCCCCTCCTTCCCTCCTGCGCTCGGCTCAGGATGCTTTGTTTGCCCTGAGCGCCTGGGCTAGTGCATGTATTTACCATGCGTTACCGCTCATTAGAGCCCTAATTGAATGTGGAGTTGCTGAGGGGGTGGACGGCCACAGGGAGAGAGGGAGAGAGATAGAGTGAAAGAAAGAGAGTGAGAGAGAGAGAGAGGGATAATTAATGAAAGGAGAGAAAATCAAGATTGCCTCTCTCTCACTTCCTCTCCTCTCTCTCTCTGCCCTCTTCCTCCCTCTCTCTTTCCCTCTCTTCCTGCTTCTCTAACTCTACCACCCCTTCCCTCGCCCCATCTTTTTCATGCTTGTTTTCGGCAGGCTTCCAGAGGTAAACACCCCTGTACTTAATTTCCTTTTCCTGTGTTTTTGATTTTCATTAGATGAAAGATGGTGAGAGCGGGAGAGAAACATCTTTTCCTGCATTGTGTGTGTGTGTGTGTGTGTGTGTGCGTATGTGTGTGTGTTAGTCTCTGTGTTTGGTCCATCAGTTTTCAGTTTAAGCCCTACGAATGAAACTTAAAAGAAAAAAAAGAAAGATAATGTATATTTTCCCTCTGAGAGTGTGACTGATTGCATTTGTTTACTAATTAGGTTTTATTTTCCATTATTAATGTTTTTAATAAGCTGCGACTCAGGTGGAGCTGACAGTAATGAATGGTTGTTTTTAGCCGATCGTTATTGCTGCTTCTCGCCGCTCCCTAATAAAGCGGGTAATTACTTCGTGTTTGCTTGCAGACACATAAAGAACTGCGTATTGACTTTTTGACAGGCCGTGATACTAAAGCCCCTAATAGCTTTTTAAATTGTACTTTTATGTCCCATCAGCCACTGCAGCAACACGTCATGTTTTCAATTAAAGAAAACAGTGAAGGGAGAGGAAAAAAGCAGAAGGAAAAAAGGAAACGAAAGACAAAAGTTTAACCCCCCCCCCCACACACACACACAAACCCACGTGGCATGGAAAAGATTTTTTTTTTTACAGCTTAAGTGTGTATAAATCATGTGTGGTGAAGCCTACATGGCTGTCCTGGTTTGATATGGTTCTTATAGTTCAAAGTCGGCGGGCCTCATTTTGCAATAATTTTGCGGGAAGGAGGTCATCCTAATTTGGTGGCGGTTCCCCTTTCTTTGTGCAGGAGATTAAGGGAAACTTCCGGAAGCTGCTGATCTTTCGTGGTGAGAGATAGCGGGCCTCTCCACGCAAGACAGGAAATTACAGTGTAAGTGCCTTTCTAGGTGATACCGAAATTAAGGGAGAACTGTATCGCACACGCTCTAATTAAACGCCAGCCAGCACAACAGCATTATCAAGAATATCTCTTCACACACACATACACACACACACACATACACATACACACACCAGCACACACACTCACTCCATCTCTCTCTCACACTCTCTCTCTCTTGCTCTCTCTCTCACACACAAATGCACTCGTGTGCACACACATATTCTCCCTTTCTCTCTCTGACTCTCTCCCCCTGTCACAAACACACACACAAACACAAACAGTAACACAATGCATCATCCATGCAGTCATTTCAATTTTTTCCAAGATAAAAAAAGTAGGAAAACCTACATGAATCTCATCTCTTCTGACACTCTGGAGCACATCCATTAATGAAAAGAATTATGACAGGTTATTATTTTAGAAAAAATGATGAACTGAGATATTGCACTGTATGTACACACCTCTTACTGTTGCTCAATTATTTTTGACACGCTACTTTTTGTCTAGATTACTGTAAATGGATACAAGAATAAGAAAAAGCGATGGTCATTTTGAGGAGTTATATTGACTGAGAAGGTAATAAATACAATTTCAGAAATTGGCTCCTTTGAGAGTTACTCTTTTCGTTCTGCGGGGGTTGACGCTAAGTATCTTGCAAGTGCGGTAAATTAGCAAACAGACCTTGTCGGGTAGCCAAAAGAGCCTTAATTTAGCCATGAAAGTGACTATGAAGCTCGCAAATTAACCTTAAATCCTTGACTTATATTCCCTCAAGATTTTGAACTGTAGGCTACCAAACAAGCATACCCTCTACATAGCACTTTTGGTGAATGAAATAGATCTCTAAGCTTGCATGATACTTGTCATGTATTGTGTGTTTGGTTGTCAAAACCAACAACAAAGTGGTTGTCATAGCAAAAAGCTAAGCTATGTCAATAGCAGCTCATGTGCTCTTGTCTAAAGTCCAATTGAAACTCATTGTGGAAGCATTGTGGTCATTTATTGAAGTTCACAATTGAGTCTCTAAAAGAGCATGTGATTAATTATCTTCTCTCTCATAGTACTATATCAATAAAAAATGGCAGTCCACCCCTCTGAATCTTGCAAATTGACCCTGTACTCTACCTAAGACAACACCACCAGTGAGATACTTTCAGTGATCAATAATTGGAGTCCAGCAATGCTGCTGATTATTGACTACAAGGTGAAATCATTGATGGCTGATGAGCGAAAGTTTCCTATTGACCTTGAGTTGTTCTCTTTGTCAGCAAGTAAAGGAAATTGTCTCTTCTTTTTCCCTCCTTTCTCTGTGGGCGAGGGGTAGGGGGCTCAAACAAAGCCAGTAAATCATGTTTAGTCTTTGGCTCATTGAGACTAATGAGTTAAACTTCCGCTAATTACAGATAGTTTCCTCACGAGGAGAGAGAGAGAGAGTCACGGAAGGAATAAAGACACAAAAGAGAGTACCAGTGCATACTCGTTTTTTTTTTTGTCACTCTTTCTTAAATGACGCCATGCCTCTCGTAATAATTCATTATTGTTTTGTGACAGCGCTTCCCTCCTGAGGGAGGCCGCGCATCTCGTCTGTTCTAATGATGCCACATGTCTGTGTGCGATCTCCCAATCAAATCATCAGCCCCATCATCATGAAGTTAATTTCAAATGATTGACAGTCTTTTATATGCATGTCGCTAATCTGCTGTAATTTTTTCTAACACAGAGGAAAGTGAGGGCTGAAACGAGAGCGACTGGTTTGTCAGAAAGATTAATAAGAAGGGGGAGTTGGAGATTTGGGTGGGGAGGAATAGAATAGATCGCTCCTCCCTCAATGTTTCTAAATGTTATTAAATTTCAAGCTTTTTATGTTATGTATTTTTATTTTTTATACTTCGATATAATTTACTACCACAAAAATGTAAAATGGACTCCGACATAGTGTAAAAAATTCCTACAAAGTGCTGAATCACAAATTCAGTAAAACAAACAAACAAACAAACAAACAAAAAAACATGCTGAAATGAAAATTACATGAAAAATATGTATAAAAAAACAACACAAAAAAACATTGTGTTCCAGTTAATCTTTTTATGAATCACAACCCCACTCTGAAATGTTAACTTGCGTTCTGATGATATTATGCATGTGTAAACAACCTTCTGTGCGTTCCAGACAAGCGCATTCTGGTGTCACTGCCTAATGAAGCATGAAAGCAACAGCTTGTGTTCCGTAATTCTACACGAGATGGTGCATTCCAGGGCTGCTTGCAGGCACCATGAGAAATCCTAAACTTGTATGGAGAACACACTGCCAGCTACTGCAATTATATAGGATGTCGCAAACACTCCACCATTCATTCATATTTTTATCCCAGTTTTTGTCAGACCTTGCTATGTTTTTTTTCCCACTCCATTTACATGCTTTCATAGTTACCAGAAGAACATTCTCTGAGAAGTGTTCAGGTCTCACTCACACACACACACACACACACACACACACACACAAACACAAAAACCTTTGCCTTCTTAAGAGCCTCCTCGTCCACTTCAGCCAAAATGCCACCAGGCACTGGTGAAATGTAGCTCATTTCACGTAATCAGGAGCATCCTGTGAGGAATGTGATCTGTAGAATTACAATGGCAGCTGCATTACTTCTACAGCTGTAGGCAGGATGATCATACTGAAGGAGTTTTGGACCAGAGACCTTGAACCACATGAGGACCAGAAGCAGGCCAGCATCAGCACCTTTCTGAGCGATGCGGGTGTCTCAGACCATCCCTCTGGTCCGGCTGGAGCAGGAGCAGAAGGAGGAAGAGGCGGTGGTGGTGGTGGTGGTGTGTGTGTGTGTGTGTGTGTGTGTGTGTGTGTGTGTGTGGATTGAAAGTGGAGTCGTGCACAGCTGTCGCCCTGCTGGTGTCTATCAGAGGGGAGGGCTGATCTATCAATTAGCAGACAAGCGATTTCCCTAGGCAACCAGTGTTAGCTGGCCCCGCGCAGCCCAAGGAGGACGGCTGGACACGGGAGGGCTCTAGGGGACCAGAGGAGATGTGTGCGTGTGTGTGTATGTGTGTGTATGTGTGTGTGTGTGTGTGTGTGTGTGTGTGTATGTGGGGGGGTTGTGGTGTGAGAGAAAAAAAAAGGAGGAGGAGGAAGGTGAGGAAGACCAGGAAGTGGAGATGAAGTAAGAACACAAAAAAGAGAGAAAGTGGAGGAAGCTGAGGAGGATGAAGTGTGTGTGTGTGTGTGTGTGTGTGTGTGTGTGTATGTATGTGTGTGTGCGCACATGTGTATGTATGTGTGTGTGTGGGTGGCTGACAGGATCAGACCAGGAGAGAGAAAAAGATGACATTCATAATGTGCCTGTCTCACGTGAGTATCTGGTTAGTGGCCAGATAGAAAGAAACAGTGTTGGACACACACTGTATAACAGATAGACAAATTTATAATGCAAATACGCAGAGCCAATGTGTTTACATAGTGAGCGAAGACATGATTCAAACACTGCGGAACGTTCTAGTAAATCTTGGGCATGTCATGACGCACCTCATGGCATAGAGTGGGGTGCTGGCACAGGGCAGTGTGGTGTTTACCCCTGAGATGGAGCTCTGTGGAGATGGCGAACACTGAGACTGAGCTGCCACTGTACTCTGTGTGTGTGTGTGTGTGTGTGTGTGTGCATGTGTGTGTGTGCGTGAGACTGTATTTACAACCATTTTGCCTTTTCAGCCTGGCATATTTCAGAGGTGGCAGTCTGGACTAGTGACAGGCCCAAAGGCCTGGGATATTGATGCTGTGGAGCCTTATGTGTTTATGTGCATAGAAAAAGTGAGGAGTTTTGGTTGAGAACTAATGAAACAATTTTAACAACTACAAAAAAGTGCCGAATTTTACAATAGATCCTAAGCCAACTCATGTCATGCTGCATTAGTTTATTTGTCTTATATATAAATATAAATATATATACAGTATATATGTGTGTATATAATATAGTAATAATAATATATTATATTAGCTATGAACAAATTATTACTTAATCCAAAATACACAAATGTCTATGAAAGATAGACAAGACAAAAATTGCTAATGTGATTGTTTACGAATGTTTACAGTCTTTTCAGGGATCCTTACAACAAATCCCTTCATAAATAAATTTTAAGTTGTACAGCATTAGTCCATGTTAACAAATTCCTGAAATTAATTGTTCATAGCTAATAATGGTTTGTTAATGACATATTAATGAAAGTGTAATCAGCTATTTATATACCATGAAAATTCACTTAAAGATGGTACTGATTAGCCTGGCTAATCACGACTGATTAGCTCAATCTGAGATTGAGTTTAGTCTGGATAGCTAGCTGTCATCACAACTGATTAGCTCAATCTGACATTGAGTTTAGTTTGGATAGCTAGCTGTTATCCTCTTCATCTCCCACTGTGGTTAGTGGATTTGGCCAAACAGCACCAGAACTGCCCCAGTACTGCCTGTTCCCTAGTATATTTGTAACCTGCTAAAGAGCGATCATGATGCAGTCGTGTCTCAGACTAGCCAGTTCCTAGACCTTTTACGAGCTCAGGAATCGGGGAAATTTGCAAGAGAAGGGGGAAGGGTTGGGGGTGTGATTGTGCCTGTGATGAAACAGGTTCCACCAAAGCCTAGTGCTGGACAGATTTATATGTCAACTCTTTTCATTTGATAGCCATAAATAAGTGGTGATGTCACATGAAAGTGATTTAAAAATAAACGGAGGAGTTACTCGAGTCCGCTCTCCACAGGGAGCGGCCAGTATGGCGGCTAACGATGACATGGCCGCAATACGCCAGTGCTCTGTTTATTTTTATGTGCGGGAATAAAACATTTAATTTCCAGCCCTAAAGTAAACTGGAATTAATCTAGTCACCCGCAACCACTGGAGTCATGTAATGAGTTGACCCCTGCGACCCACATTCAAATTACCCACATGGCATGAACACTGCACAGCTGAAGCTTGTGTTGGTGATTTTTTTTTTTTTTTTTTTTTTTTTTTCCGAAGCAGTGATGATTAAAACTGGCCGCTTTTCAGTGAGTGGTAATAACTCATGAGCAGGGGACGTGAGAATTAAGAAAACGTTTTATGCAAACATTCAGAAGACAAACAACAGTCAAGTTTCATAAAAACAGTGGGTAAATATTTGAGGGAGGCCTATTTAGGGAGAACAAGCACAAATCAATTAAAATCAAGCTCAGTATATTTCACGTTCACATCTGACTGATTGCTTTCTGTATTATAGCAGCTTTTCAAATGTGCTGTTTGATTTATCACTCCTTGTGCATATTTGTGGGCCCTTGCTCTCTGGAACAAATCACGCATTCCTTGATTCACCCTCAGTTCAAGCCTTTTTTTTCTGTGTGTGTGTGCGTGTGTGTGTGTGTGTGTGTGTGTGTGTGTGTGTTACAGTATATGTGTATAAGTGAGAGAGAGAGAGAGAGAGAGAGTATTGCGTGGGGGAAAAGGGCAACTGTAGATTTGTGCATTTTTCATTGTTATAGATTCTTTCCAGCTCTCCTTTGGCAGAGAAAGCAGCTCTGGTTTTGCATCTCGGCGTGGAGCCCTTGGCTATTTCAGTCAGTGGAGCGCGGCCAAGCATAAAGTAATTTAAACATTGCAGGAAATTAAATCTCACTATTCAAAAAATTTGCCCTTAAAGTTTTAGTGTAATGAAAATGTCACGCATGAATTATGGAGTCACAGTGAATTTGGTCTCCGACTTGAAACGGTGGAAATAAACGTTCATGACAGGCCACCTCATCGGTATTCCTTCCCGACCTTGTCATTCGCATCCCCCAGACCTGCTCTGCAGAGGACAGCAGAACTTACAGAGGTCTGGGCTCAGACTCTGGAACGGAGCCACACCACAGCTGAACCAGTTCCATGTCAATCCCACTGCACTTAGACACTCTCTGTCACACACTTCTGTCACACACACACACAGGCATCGAAATTTTCACTGGACAAGCATTTGATGCAATTTGTGGCAATGGTAAAAAATCGAACTGAATTGTAACTAACAGCAAATGGCTTTGGTGGCGTTGGTGTGAATGTGTGTCGCACTCTTATTGTGTAGTGTGAAGAAAGCCTTCAGGGTTAGGGTCCATCTCTAAGTTAGGGACCGTCCCTAGACTCATATTGATGCTGGTTTATGGAGGCTCTCAGTTAGGGACATCATGTCTGTGCTGTGGCCCACAGAGTTAAGAACCTTTGCGTCTGCTGATGTTGTACAGGGGAGCGAGAGGAGGGCCGGAGGACTAGCACTGTAGATGAGTACCAGATGAGGACCAGTATTCTGGTTCTGAAGTTGAAGGTGCTGCTTCAGGTTCTGTACTCCTGTACAGAACTCGGGCTGTTCCATTTCAGACGTCGGTTCCGTGTCTGCTTAGATTGCACCTATTGTAATTCCCTTTCACCCTGGTGCCAAGTCTGCAGTGAACACAGTTCCCCGGCCAGTGGGTGTCCAGGATCTGACAAAAGGCCGCTGTTACATCTGGCCTGTAAGAGAGGATTGATAGCAATATTCTGGACTCTGATTGGAGTTGGCATTGCTGAATCAATCACTCTGGCCCTGGGTCATCCTACTGGGTCCTATAATGCCACCCATACACTAAGAAAACTTATTTGAAATATACATCTTGACAAGAGCTTCATGTAACCTGTACAGTCTTTACAAATGTACAGTATGTAAATATCAGAAAATAATGTAAATATTAGTAAATATTTGCTTTGTTTTGTGTCATTTTGCTTTTGCTTTTGCCGTGAGCTGAGCGTGATCCCCTCTCTGATCTCCCCAAGATGACGGAGGAATATTTACTCAGTGTTGTTTTTTTATTATTGTTTCTCCTCCTTACCTCGACATCCAATTTGCAGCTGCTAACCATTAAATTGCCTTTTCCATGGTTGGGTTAATGGAGCAGTGCTTGCTGGGAAGGGCTGATTTATGTGCGTGTGAATAAAACATCACTGTAGGTGAGATGAAATCTCACAGATTACCAGTCATGTCAGGACTCTCATCCTCTCGCTCTCTCATCCCCCTTTTTTTATTCTTCTCCTCCTGTCTCTCATCTACTCTTTCTCTCTCTCTCTCTTTCTCATCACCTCTCTCTCTCCTCCCTCTCTCTGTCAGCCCTTCTCTGCTCTCTGTCATCCTTTCTTTTCCTCTCTCATCCTCCCATCCTCCTCTCCCTCTATTTTTTCTCTCTCCCTCCTCCCTCCAGCTTTTTCTCTGGTTCTCTCCTGGATCTCTCTCCACTCTCCTGCTCATTTAAATGTTGTATATTAAACTCAGCCGTAAGAGAGAGAGAGAGAGAGATACAGAGAGAGATAGAGAGATACAGAGAGAGAGATAGAGAGATACGGAGAGAGAGAGGGAGAGAGTGAGGGGATAGGCTGGGTCTTAATTAAAGTGTTAGGTGAACCAACTGTGTTTCGCTCCGTTCCGTCCATCCACTGCATCATGACAGCCGACGCCGCGGCGCGGAGATGATTTTAATTTGCGCTTGCCGTAGGCAGGCGGTCACACACACACACACACACACAAACACACATGCACAAACACACTCACTCACTCTCTCGCGCACACACACACACACACATACAGGCACAATCACACTCGCTCACTCTCTCTCTCTTACACACACACACACACACTCACACACAGGCGGCATCTGCGGTGACGGCAATACTAGCCATAGCGGTGGTGGTGTGGGTGCGCACTGGCCTTGACCTGGGCCTGCCTGCCTGCCTGCCTGCCTGCCTGCCTGCCTGGATTAATGCAGGGTAATGGCAGCCGGGGCCATCGGAGCGCCAGGCATCATTAATTTTCCTTATTGATTGTAGCTCTCAGAGATAAAGCGATGTGCTGACAGAGAAACACTCGCCGCCACAGCAAGGTCAGGGCTAAAAAAAGAGACATGCTGATGGACGCGACGCCTCTAGTGGCCACTGGGGGCAGAACGGCCCTACAGGAAATAAACACCACTGAAATATAAACGCGTGCGTGTGTGTGTAAAAAGAGAGTGTGTGTGTGGATTTGTGTGTGTATGTGTGAGTGTGTGTACCTCTCTGTGTCCTCTCTCTCTC
>PYXC01002020.1:847500-850000 GCA_015244755.2 Tenualosa ilisha
AGTGTAATTCACAATTACCGCTTCCACACATCATGGCTATGGCGCAGTTTGATAAACACAGAGTAACAGCTACACTGGGTCATGATGAAGCCCTTGCTGTGATTGAACTGCTATCATTGCTAATTATTGTCCCAGTAGAAACAACAGCTATAATGTTATAGGAGCAATTTAGACCAATTACGGATCTGGAGCACATTCACTAGTATCTATATGAGGTGCAGAAACATAATAACTTTATTGATGAAAATCCTAGTACCATTATCCAGGCAGTAAAGCAGCGAAGGAGCTCAGTGAGGGTGAGCGTTGATTTCTGCTCGCAGATTGTGGGTTATGACATCACAGGGGGATTCCTATCCAATCAGCTACTCTGCTTTTTTGTTTGGGGGAAACTGTTTTTGGGGGGAAACTGTGACACCACACACACATATACACACACTTGATTGGCCTTCATGCCATGAGTGTTTAGGAATCCGTATTTTACCAATTTAGTGAGGGGACGGGGGGATCATAGGGAGGCTGGAACTCCTTGGCCTCAGTTTGGGGCGCCACTGTACCAGCACTTTGTATAGCACTTTCTCTAAATTCTACGCAAGACCTTTTAGTAACCCTTCTGAAACAATGCTTTGTGAAGCTGCTTAACATTTTGCTGATTTTAACTTAAATTGTATCTGCAAAAAAAAAAAAAGATTTCTTGTGGATGCCTGAACATATTTGGGTTTTGGTCTTTGTTTTCCCAATCAGTTAGATTGGATTCAGATTTAATAGCATATAGCAACTCTTCTACTTGGGGAGTAGCCCTGTGTTTAAATTACTGCAGTCTTGTAATAAATTTGCTGATAAACCTTTACATGTTTAATTTAGCCTGCAGCTGGTTTCGTTTGGCGTCTGGTGTCTGTTGGCGAGTCAGTGCTGAGAAAGGTCACAAAGGAGCAATCGACTGGATTGGACATCAGTTATGAAAATGAAATGTCAGAAATGAAATGAACAGAAACACAAGAAGCACACGATCACAATCATATTAATGATGCATTTCATTTAAATCAAATTCTTCCTGAGATAAAAGTGAGGACTTGAGAAGCGAGTTGCCAAATCACCTGAACTGCCAAAACCTCTGAAAAGACTAGATCCCACCCAACCCATGAGCTCCGAGAAAAAGAGCTACTGGTTCATAGAGAGAGCTTATTGGGAGGACTTTCATAGAGACAAGTAGCAGTAAGAGATGGCCTCACAGACCACTCTGTTATGGATGTTTCTCAGAGAGTTCAGATGGAGCCCATAGGATTGATTGACAGTCTTCACTCAACCCACATCCTGTTGTAGGAGATTTAGCCCTCTTTGACTCTAATGCATTGCAAGACTTCCCTCCTTCTCCCCTGTCTCCTCCATTTCACTTCATAAATGTCATAATATGCCTATCTATATATACTATCTATCTATCCTATATATATGTAGGATAGATAGTTAGATAGACAGATATGCATAGATATCAGTTTACCATTTACAATATGTAAGGAATAATGAACAACATGGCGTGCGTATATATTATAGATATTAGATATTAATGCTTGGCAGAGGTGGTAATAAGGCCACGAAACGAAGCTGTTATGATTATTGATTATTAACCCCGAAAACGTTTGGTAACCAGAAAATACCACTGTAGTGATTTATGATAGTTTGTGATAGCAAGTTAGCACCCAATTACCAACAAATCACAGCTTGTAGCAGCGCCTCCTCGGCACAAGTGCTGCTAGCTCAAATCGCCGAGTCGCAGGTACGTGTGACTGTAGGGTAACAACTCACCTGACCTGAACATCTAAAGCGATTGCACAAGTATGTGGCTGCATATATAAAATATGAATTTACAGTCATGCATTGAAATGGATGTGAGTGCCCCAAATGTGTTTTCTGCTTTAAAATCCTTAAAACCACCCAAACTCCAATGGCATTTGAATTAAATTCATTTATTTTTTAAATATCAAGCTTATTATAGAGACTGAGGTGACCACACCAGACACACAGCTAGAAAGATTCAGGAAATGTCTATAGGCCTGGCCCTTTCATTTGTTTTGGTTGTAGGGATGTAATGATACACCTTCAACTGGTTAAATTTCGATACAACTGTGCAAGGATTAATATTGGCTACGAGGAAAAATGAATTGCGATACGTTTTTTTAATTATTATTTAAAACTAAGTCATAATTAAGCTACTTTCTGTAGGTCCGCTAAGAGAGAGAGCAAGATTCAAAAACCTGGGTATAGGCTAAACAACTCCTATCCAGTTTGTACAAACACCTGCCATCACCATATTAATTTAACCTGGAGACCTTTCAGCTGACACAGTTGTTTGCTAAATTAAGGCTGTATAACATAAAAGACGCACGGCGAGTCTGTAAACACCCTGAAGTTGTTCAGTGATGTTTGCCCTCTCTGTACTACTATCACTCTTGACACCATTTACCAGAGAACAATGTTGCCTGTGGCATCTCTTGTTGGAAAATAA
>PYXC01002020.1:855000-867500 GCA_015244755.2 Tenualosa ilisha
GAAGCAGAGAGAAGAGGAAAGGGAAAGAGAGGGGAAGAGAAAGAGAAGCTCAGACTTCCTCTCTTCTGGAGTGCCATAATATTTCACTCAGTCACTGCAAAGCTGACATGCACCATGTGTGCAGGTGTGGCCCTAAGCCCCTTAGACTACGGCAAACCACTGCATGACTCAGACAGCAATGGAAGGGAGAGGTGAACTACCTCTCTCATGTGTTTTGTTTGGGATTTGGTTCAAATGTAATGTGATGTATATTGCTTAGGACAAAAGTGTCTACAGCTAAGCAAAAGTTAAGAAATACTAATAATGTGAAATGAAATGAACAAATGAATCAGTGTTTAGTCTCCCTTACCTTACACGTCTATTGTTTAGTCTCCCTTAACTTACACGTCTATTGTTTAGTCTCCCTTATCTCACACATTAATTAGCTGCAGGGCTTGAGGTGTAGTCCATGTTTTATCTTGTCCTGTGCAGAGGATCACATCAAATCCAGGGACACAAGGATTTTTTTTTTTTTTTTTTCAAAGTGTGTGTATATGTATTACTACGTTAATGTATACTTACTACTTCTACAAATAGTATTATTATATAAAACTATTATTATTATTATTATTATTATTATTATTATTCAATAGTAGTAGTAGTATTTGAATAATTATATTTGATGTATTAAGATGTGGTCCTGGTGTCAATTTAAATGAATTAAATATTCTTTAAAAGCAACCCACAGCAGGCGCCTCTCCCATTTCTCTTTCTCTTACTTTATTCCTTTTTTGAAACTCTGCCCGTCTCTCTCTCCGTCTCCTCTGCCTGTGGAAACATTGGACCTGAGTGAGAGGGGAAGCGGCAGTAATTAGGGTCAGCATCTAAGCAGTGTGTCAGACAGTCTGCCCTCCTTATGAGCATGTCAAAAACTCTGGTCAGAGAGCGGCCCACAGCATCAACAACTGCATCTACCACTGCAACATCACGCAGCACATGATAACATGACATTTAATTCCTCCTCTCTCTCTCTCTCTCTTTCTCTCTCTCTCTCTCTCTCTCTCTCCGTTTTTCTCTCTCTGTAGTTCTCTGAATTGATAATGGCCTCTCCAGATTGAAAGAGCCTTGTCACTTATTTATAGACTAGTATTATCTTATTATTTGTATATTCTTATTACTATTTGTATACTGTTATTGTTATTGTTATTATTTTATTGTATTTTTTTTTATTCACTCACTGCATTTAAGGTTGAGGCAATGAACTCACAGTGGCAGTGGTGGACATTGTTTGCACTCATTTCCGGACTGGCCCAAGTCACAGAGCCTAGTGTACAGATTGAAGCACATGGCATACAGAGCATTCCTAATTTTGGACATGCTATACTACTACTTCTAAAATAAGTAGTTTGAGTCCTTGATTATGATTGGTTGAATTTCATTTGATACTTTTGTATTATCCCTGATATACCACGGCTCGGGTCACATTTGATTCTATTGTGCTATGGCATACGGAAGTTACAGTGGCTGCATTAGTGCGTTACTTGGCAACCATTCAGCTAGAGGACGTATATTTCCTGTCAGAGGAGTTACTAATGAACCAATCACTGCATTTCTCATTCTTGTGTCTCTGTTTCATGAAGCGGTGCGACGTTAATGTGGTAACCAATTTTAGCTATTGTAAAACAAGCATAACCCATGGCCTTGAGTGGCTTACTGCTTACTACTACTACCACATAATAATAATAATAATAATAATCATAATAATAATAATAATTGTGAGAAGTAGAGTAGAGAGAGGAAGAAGAAAGTTCAGCAAGTTTTCAACCACCAGAAAATATCAAATGTGCATGATATGCGTTTATCATAAGGCATTCAAAATATAAAGTTTGAAGCAAACATAAAGTTTGAAAAAACATTAAAAAGTGTAACTTCCTTCTAACTTCTCTATGCAATCACTGCCAGAGAAGTATAGTCGACTCTCACATGCTTATTGCTAGAAGCTGAATATGTCAGGTCACCAAAATATCTAGACTGCAGCTCGAAGATTTTCATCTGGCTCTTTTGAGGCATGTCACTAATCTTTAGTCACACATATTTAACCACACCATCCAACACCACATATTTAAATAAGTCTAAACTTTTATTTATATTTTCTTTCGTAAAAGTTTTGTTCAAGTACTCGCAGAAACATCAGCTATTGCTGTGATGCTCCACTGAAGAGCAGCTGACTCTTTGAAAAGTGGAGTCAAGTGTGACAGTTGATACTGGATGAGCTTCTCTTTGTTTTGGTGTTTATAGGTTTGTTGCCTTATGAGGTGCACACACACTCTTTGGCCTCAGGCCCACCACCTTGGCTTCCATCAGTGTGTGTGTGTGTGTGTGTGTGTGTGTGTGTGTGTGTGTCTACAATAATGGGAGGTGGGGGGAGGCATGTTGCGCTGTCAGATATTTTATTTTACAAATGCCAAATGTCAAACCTCAGCCTTCTGACCGCAAGGTATCTTTATGCTAATGCCTCAGACTAGCGCTTGTGTGGGGAGTCTACGCGCATGGAGGGAGGGTATTGTTCTAGAAACTCCAAGGGGAGAGAAAGAGAAGAAAAAAAACAACAACAACGACGGGATTTCAGGATTCAGCGCGTACGCTTCTGACTTGTTTCCTCGCATGCCTCTCGTTTTCGCCCGTCTCCCCCACAGATAAAGAGTAACCTTTCTGTGTGTCACGCCCACGGGCACTGCACACCCACTTACACACACACACACACACACAAACACACAGACGCTGCTTAGTGGAGGCCTCCATGCGGGCTTTCGTCTCTCATTCTCTCCCCAGGAAACAGTGAGGGGTGGTGATGGGTGTCGAGGAGCAGAGAGAGAGAGAGAGAGAGAAAGAAAAAAAATGTTTATTAACACCTCTGCTGGCTGGGTAGGACCCGCCGGGCTGACCTGATTATTGCCTGCCTGTAATTACACTATAGCCAGAACTGTGCGTCTCCTCACGGGAGCAAGAGACAGAGAGAGACAGAGAGAGAGAGAGAGAGAGAGGGAGAGACAAAGAGAAAGAAGGATAGAGAGAGGGAGGGAATGAGGGAGGGAGGGAAAAGTAGAAGAGAGGGTGATTATGCCTTCCCCTGCTCCCGCGGCCGTTGGCAGCGCTAGTGTAGAGAGGTGAAGGCCATTTCTTTACATGCCGCTTTATTCTCATCCCGCCTTGCTGAGATATGGCACCAAGAATGGCATCACACTGCAGGGGAGAGAGAGAGAGAGAGAGAGAGAGAGAGAGAGAGAGAGAGAGAAACACTGAAGGGTGTTATTGTGGCATTCTTTTAACATGAGCTCTTTTGTCTGTCGCCTTGTGCAAAACAGGAAATCAAATAACAGAGGGAAACAGGAAGACATTCCGGCTCTGCTGTTTCTCCCAAGCTAAGTTCCAGCATCTCAGAGGGCCCTGACTGTCGTTGAGGTGCTGGAGAATACACTCCACTGTCTAACCTGCATTACTTATCAGCAGTGTGTGTGTGCCCAGTGCCATGCAGGGATTGTGTGTTTGTGTGTGTGTGTGTGTGGGGGTGTATCCATGTGTTTGCATGTTTGTATGTTTACGTATTGTATGTACAGTATGTGAGTCTGTGTGTATCTGCTGTTGCATGTCAATGTGTGTGTGTGTGTGTGTGTGTGTGTGTGTATGTGTGTGTGTGTGTGTGTGTTTGTGGTATTGAATGCCCATGTGTGTGTGTGTGTGTATGTGTGTGTGTGTGTCAGAGGGTGTGAGGGGGTGGTTCCAGAGTTCACAGGGAGTTCAGCCAGGCCCATCTTGTGTGGTCTGCACTCAAAGGTCAAGTCGGGGTCAAGCCAGAGTGCTCTGTGCTGCTGCTCTTTCCTGGCCATTTGAACATAATAAATCCATCACTCCCTTCCACTCAAGCCTGCCCTGTACTGCACTGCACTGCCCTGCACTGCCTGGACCAGTGGCCAAGCCTCCCCTAAGCTCCAGCCTCCAGTCTCCAACCTCCACACTCTCACCACACCGCTGTGAAGAGATGACCTTTACTGTCAGTGGCAACAACAGACTGGACAAGCAGAACAAACAAGTCGGAGTCGGAGATCGCAGTGACCCCACTAACCCTGACCCAAATGGACCCGATCCGGTCCTCCCGCTATACACAGACTACATGGTGGAAATGACACTAAAACCCTATTGACTTGACTTGCATCTTTACCGCACCCATAGCGCCTTCTTGTGATAAGTGACGTCTTTAGATGCCTCAGAGGTGCCAGTTGATTTCTTGGGTTTATTCCAATTATTAGTTTCCAAACCAAAATGATAAACTTCAGACGGTTGAATATCCAGCCAGACGGTTGAATATCATAAATCCAGTGAAATCAAACAAATCAAATGCGTGGATCACTTGAAAAACAGCATGCATGCTGGTGCTGCTGTCTCCAAACTTTCCTAAGACAAACTTTCCAACAGGTCTTTGTCTGATGCGTACATCTTACTAATTAGCTCAGGGTGAACTATGTAACCCTTTGTACTCTGGGCTCCATAGAGGCAAAGGCCACAAAACAGATCAGGAATCAACCAGCATTATTCGTTTATTCTCAGTACTCAACTCATTACTATAATAAAACACAAAATGGCTCTTGCGGTACAAGGTGCTGGTTGTGCTCCCTGCCCTGTGTCACTGTAGGCATTCGCTATATGGACACCACTACAGGAAAGACATGAAGTCATCTACTGATGGTTATACATCAGTCCGGCATTATAGAATCAGGCATGCATGACTGAAAAAGAAATAAACAACAAAGCAAATAAACAGCTAGTGAGAGTTAGAGTCAGTGTCATTAAATAGCTCATCCTTGTGTGAGCTTTATAAGGCCCAGTGTCATAACATAGTTCATCCATGTTGGTATCTCTTAGTAAAGGTGCACGGTTCAAAGTGCAGTACATGTCTTTAGCAGAAGGAAGACTTACATGGATAGGATCGTCACACATATAGGGTACTCGAAAAGGAGCCAAGTCAGCCATAGAGCAGATCTGGGGACAGGACAACTCACCTGGGGTGTCTGGAGCCATGAGGCAAGTCAAGGCCTTTAGAATGACCCACAGTTGAATCTCCACAGTGATCTGGAGCGTGTTTGAGTGCAACTGTAGCTAGGTGCTGCCATCTACTGGACTGAAATAGCACAACAACCTGAAATGTTTTGGGAGAGTGGCGGCTTCAGCTCGAGCTTAGTGGACCTGGTGAGACAGAACACACTGACAGATGGTCAACAGGTATGGATAGGACAAATTGCACTAATATGAGGTAAAAAAAAATCTGCTTACTTGCAGGTATGCATATTTTAATGTGTGTTTTTTTTAACAACTTTCTAAAAGAAAATATTGCAAATAGTAGAAATACATTGATTGATTTTATATCCAATCGATTACAAGAAATAAAACAATCCAATTACATAAATATATTGCATCAAATACATTATAGCCACATATGTAATATGAAGTATACCGGCATGAAAAATCTGGTGAATATCATTGGGTTCTATGCCACACTGCTGTTAGTTGTAGACTAAAATGTTCAGATGGAAGCATTTACATCATTACATAATGCAGTTACATTAATAGATTAATAATTAAACCTATTAATTTTACAGAAAAGAGCACACACACACCTGGAAGTAATGGAATTATAAAGCACGGTTGGCTTGTGAAAACTTCATATGGAAATGTAGTTTGGGCTCACAAAATGTTTGTCTGTGGCTCATGTATAATTAAACATTTCCATTAGGAGTAATTAACGCAGGCTGAGATGTTGACTTTGGGCTGTGAAGCAACGCTGCTTGACTGCAGCACCAGGCATAGCAGGGCTGGAGTTACCCTGAGGTGTGGACAAGACCCCCCCCACCCACCCCCTCACACACACACCCAACCTTCAGCCTCAGGCCTCTGCTCCTTTGCTCTCTTCTCCTCTCTTCTCAGCTCCATTCGCCAGCCAGTTTGATCTTTTATTTACATTTCTTTTTGTTGTGGGTTTCAGGACACTTTCACATGCGCTTTGGCTGTCAACAAACTACAAAGCACACACACAAGCTCTGGAACTGCCGCACTTTGAGGCATTTTAAACACGCACACACACACACACACACACACACACACACACACACACACACACACGAGTATCTGGCTGGCAGCTTAACAGTTCAAGAATAAAAGGAGAGAAACTGATTTACCAGCATCTCTTTCCCATCAGACACGTGCTGCTCCATGACTTTGACTTTGACACTGTATGATCTATGCTTACATTTCAAGAACTGCAGTGATAATCTGTAGAAGTTTTGAGCATCACACCATTATTATTATTATTATTATTATTGTTGTTGTTGTTGTTATTGTTATTATTATTATTATTATTACTATTACTAATACTACTACTAGTAATAATAATAGTAATTGTAAAACTAGTTATTGTATTATAATACAAATATAATAACATTATTATGTACCTTCCATGATGCCTGAGTTAGTGCTATACTCGCATTACTGTAGAATGATGTGAAGAGAGACAGTGTGGGGAGTGGATAGTGTGTGGTGCCACAGACATGTGTTCTTCCTTCCTTGCTGCCCAGTGAGGCTGCCCTATGAGGTGGACTGTTTTATTATGGGATATCTACTAACCGAGCACTAAATCACATCAACCTGAAGCACGCCTGTGTGTAAACACACACACACACACACACACACACACACACACACAAAACAGGCAAGCACTGTGTAGGCATGTTTGTGTGTGTGTATCTTGTGGATTCTGAAGTTGGACGTGGCGGGATACAGAGAGCTAAAACAATTAGTGCGTCCGCTGCTCGGTTGCTACGGGTCGCCGTTGAGATGGGATGGAAACGGCATTCATCCGCGCTGTTTCTCAGATGGAGATATTCAATTTAATTACCCTGCGCTATACTACTTGACTGTCTGTGAGTCTGTATGTGTATGTGTGTGTGTGTGTGTGTGTGTGTGTGTGACAGCGTACAAGTGTGGGTGTATTCAGTGTGTATGTGTGTGTGTGTGTGTGTGTGTGTGTGTGTGCGTGTATGTGGGTGTGTGTACAGCCAGCACTTCTGGTAAAGGCGTATAGTGGTGAAACAGTGATGGATGTACTCTGAAAAGAGCATTAGTCCTGATGCATTTTGGATTTCTTAAACCTCTTATTCGTTTTTTTTAACATAATGCAATAAGCGTGAACCGCCTTTGCCTCTGTCAAGCACATGGATATTGCTTCCTCAAACAAGATCATTTTAGTAGCTTTTTTTCTGTCTGCATAATTCTTCCTACTCCCTCCATCTTTCTTTCATTATCTCTCCCCCCTTTCTCTCTCTCTCTCTCTCTTTCTCTCTTGTTCATCAGGCATTCTATTTCTCTGGCATGTTTCAGTTCCCTTCAGAGCAAACAAATCAATAGCTTTTGTATAAAAGCTGAGAAGTGAGGTTATATTTGTATGAAGCAATTTTCCCTGTTTCCATCCACCCAATTGTTTGAGATGGCCTTAGCTCCCTCCCCGCCCCCCTCTCTCTCGCTCTCTCTCTCTTTCTCTCTCTGTCTCTCCACAAACTGATGTATCTGGCTGGTTTTTACATAATGACGATTGTGAACAGAGACATTCTTCTCCGCAGTGAAAGTTTATATAAGCCCATCTGACTCATCATAACTCACATTAGTTCATTGCTTTCAACCGAACATTACTCATAGAGTGAGAGGAAGAGAGAGAAAGAGAGAGAGAGGGGGGTGCGCTGGGGCAGTGTGTGCCTAAATCTAGCTAAATGTCTTACAAAGAAGCTTCCCTCTTTAAAGATGCTCTGTTTGGAGAGGGAAACTAAGTAGGCTGATTTAACACAAAATGCTTTGTGTTTTTTCTGTGTAAACATATGATAAGAATGCCTGTGGCATAAAGACACTGTCCACACAAATGCAACTCCACACACCTGCATAAGATAACCACACTTATAACAGCCTCTAAGCCAGGTCTGTCTCCAATAAGGGAGGCCTGTTATTTAATATGATGATATGATGTATTGAAGTGGTGTTCCACTCGGTGGTCAAATGGACAGGTTCACTCACCTCTTACCAACAAGATCAATTGAGCTGAACAACTTTGAATATTTATACTGTGTTTCATTAACTTCTGAAGGTGGAGGTTACAGACCTATGAACGAGAATAACACAGACATATTCTGTAATATAGTTCCAGTCTCTGAACACTGAGCAGCCATTTTAGATGTTTAACTAGTGTTGACATGCACTCTTTCCGATGTTGGAGGTGTGAGTATGAGGAAGAGAGTGATAGCTGGCATTATTGGTGCTGCTGCTCTAGATGTGTTTGACGTCTCCAGCTCTAAACTCTCCTGACATGTTTGGGTTTTGTGCACCGACTGCTCTTTATGGTAGCTCTTCTCTTCTCCTCGCCTCTCCTCTCTCATCCTTTCTTCCAGTGTCTTCTCTTCACCTCTCCTCTCTCATCCTCTCTTCTATTCTCTTCTCTTCTACTCACCCCTCATCCTCTCTTCTATTCTCTTCTCTTCTCCTCACCTCTTCCTGCCTGATCCTCTCTTCCAGTTGCTTGTCCTCACTTCCCTCTCTGATCTTCACTTCCAGTCTCTTCTCTTCACCTCTCCTCTGTCATCCTGTCTTCTATTCTCTTCTCCTGTCCTGACCTCTCCACTCTGATCCTCTCTAGACCTCTCTTCTTCTCAACTCTGTGATGTTCTCTTCTCTTCTCTTCACCTCTTCTCTGTTTTCTCCTCTCTCTTCCAGTCTCTCCATCTTCTTCTCTCTTCTCTACTCACGTGTCCTCCTCCTATTCCTGCTTCTTGTCTCCTCTGTTTCTTCTTCAGCCTTTCCAAAATTGGCCACTACAACCTCTCCCTACTCACTTTGGAGGACATCTGAAAGCTAGTCTTGTTTTCAGCCCTAGCCCTTCAATGAGACCGCCCTCCACACCTGTGAGTCAGTATGTTTACATGCATTTAGAGAAAATCGTATTATTGCCTTAGCCTGACTAAAATCATACTTTTAAAATGCATGTAAACACCTTATGCCGGGTAAAATTGAACTGAACCAGACTACTCATAGTTAAGACACTCTGATAATGTGATTGGAAATCGGATTTGTCTCGCATGTATACCTGATAAGGCAGACAGCCAAACTAAGATCAGACTGAAACGGAGGTTGGTAATAACATTTACATTTTACATTAATGCATTTAGCAGATGCTTTTATCCAAAGCAACTTACATTTGTCGACTTACACTATGAATCGGTGTGTACTCTTCACCCATTCTAGCTGCTTCATGACTTATGTTAGCTAATATTGTCTTAGCTTGCTAATATTTCAAACTGACTCAGCCAAAAGCTCTTGATGCGGTGCTCTCTATCAGCCTACCCACTGGGGTGGCATGAAATCAGCTGCCATCCATTTATACAGAAATTAGCTGTATGTAACAGTCTCTCAGAAAATACACAGATAACATGATTGGTTAGCATCTATGCTGGCATCCTACTAAACTTAGCATAACTTCCTTGTACCTCTTGGTGTCTGTAGTTCACTGTTGTTCACAGTGTAGAATAACACTAACTGACTGTTTCTTTTCCTCTGGCAGCCTGCTGAGCTATTCAGTGTGAGCATCCTAGACTAGATCAAACCAGTTTCAATCAGCTACCAGCATAAGGTGATTTTAGCTGGATTTTTTTAGCAGGTCAGATTGGCCATGTTTTTTTGTTTGTTTGTTTGTTTGTTTTTCAAAAAGTGACACTCTTGTCTAGCCTAACCTAGCCAGTAACCTATGAATGTGGTAGCTCTCTAGTCATCCGCTGTGCAGTATGTATGTTTGTAAAGCTCCCTCCTGATGTCTTAAGACATATGCAGCTTAGCAAAGGTTGCACCCAGTGGTTCGTATGCTAACTTGCCTTTAATTCCATGGTGCGAGTTTCTGTTTTGAGTCTGGGTGAGTGCAGGGTAGAGCCATGGCTATCAAAGCCATTGCTAATCAAAGTAAAAGTACGGTAAAGTCAAGACCATCAGAGCACAAAATCAAGTTTATTCTTTTTACTTGGCTTGACTCATCCAGACTTGTTTTTGTTTGTTTGTTCTTTGTTTTAGCCAAACCATTCACCTTTATTCCTAAGTCACTGGCTTGTCCTTGGCCACCCTCTAAAGCTCTTCTTTAGTAATGCCATCTTGCCAGCAATTCTTGAACATTCTCCAGGCATATGGGTCTTGACATGTGGGTCTTCTTTTAATTGTTTAATAGCTGTACCCCAGGCGTCCTCCTCTGACAACCAAAGGTTTGAAGTCAAGTCTAAGGGGACAAACCTGGGACACAAATCAGAGTCTTTCCCCCTCAGCCCCCCTCCACTACCTTTCATCTCCTCTAACCTGAAAAGTAAAGTTGTCCCCCAGTCCTTCTAACAGTCTGGGCCATGAGGATCCATCCGTGGTTGACCCCCCTCTGATACTAACTCATCTCTGAGTTGGCATACAGCTCTTCCTGGAACCATAAAAATAATTTTGCCCCCCCTTTGTACCATTACCACCAATCAGGGGCCTGGGTTCCCCTCCCTGGTAAGCCCCCACCAGTCAGGCATCCACATTGGCGTATGGTTCTTCCTCTGTATTCCCAGGCCTCTGATCAGGCCTCCTTCATGCTTCCTATCTCTCTTATCCTCCACTTTCTCTGGAGCCCTAAAAACTCATTTCACCCCCCTCCTCACTCTTATGGGGCTTGTTCGACCCTTCTGATCCTGCCCTTGCTCATGTTGGCAGACATGGACTTGTTTGCACTTCTACCTGGCTCGTTCACAGGCTCTTCAGATCAGAGCCTTCAACAGCAGTAGGACGTATTCTCCGGCTTGTTTATAGGTGGAGACATGCATGGTGTTCTTGTGAACACTCTTACTTCATACATGCCCTCGTTCTCAGATCCACACACATTTTGGGTGGGTGTGTAAGGGGGTGTGGGTGGCAGAGAGGGACCCCAAAGCTGTCTTTGAAAGCAGGCCGGACACGTGCTGGGATATGGAGCCTGACGCCAATGCAGGTCGTGGCCTAGCAGCGTGGGCGCAGGTGAGGCTGGCATGAGAACGCAGGCGCCTCTGGTGTCGGGTGGCACCCGCCCCCGCGCGTCTCCCCTCGTTTCGTTTTGTCTTGTCTCGTCGCATCGGGCCGCTTCGCTTTGAAGGGCATTTCTTGGCATGGCGTGCCACTTCACCACCAAAAGCCTCGCAGCACGATGTGGGCACGCAAACTAATGGAAGAGCCTCGTGTAGCCATGACAATAAAAAAAAAACAAAAACAAACACAGCACCACACAACACAATGCAGTGACATGATTTAGGACTTCAGCTTTGGAGCGACTTAACTGTCAGAGTTTTGGCTGACTCAGGATCAGACCCAGGCCAAGTTTGGACCTGAGTCACCTCCTGTCTGGCTCCTTAGGCCTACCAGATGGAAGGATATTACTGGGTGTCTTGACGGATTGGCCTAGTAGCTGATCTATCAGGCGTTCCTTTGGCCCGGTTCATGTTCCCTTTGTCCCATATGTTTCATATGTTCAGCTTAAAAATAGTTTGAACTTAAGTGAGTGTGTGTGTGTTCATGTGTGTGTAAATGCACAATGGCTCCCAGAGGAAATAGGCTGCTTCATGCTATAGGAGCCACTACTGAGTTCTCCTGCTCTGACCTTTATCTCAGGCACTGACAGGGACCCACAGCTGATCAATAATCAGTCTACACACACACACACACACACCTTTGCATTTGCTCTCTCTCTCTCTCTCACACACACACAGACACACACACACATCTATGCAGTATGGAAACTGTGGATATTTACCTTCATATTTGTTTATTTAGATTTTATTTACTGACACTTATTATCCAAAACAACAACAACGTTCATGCCACATTTCAATAGCAGATCTTTGTAAACAACTTACAAAACCATATTGCAGTGTCCAGCAGAACTACAGCCCTCTGTCTGTTTTCTTTGCCTCTCTCTCTCTCTCTCTCTTTTGTTATCTTTTCTTGCTCAATACAGTGTTGACCTATCATTTTTTAAACGCGACAATGCAGTACATGCAGAAAAGGAGACTTTCTCTCTCCATCTCCTCTCACCTGCACGGGCTGCTTTCTCTGGGTCATTTCCTCTGATTGTGTTTCATGGTGCCGTGCCAGTCTTCATGTTTCCTGTGCCCGCCTCTCTGCTTTCACTGCTGCCATTAGTCCTGTGCCCACCTGTTACTGCAGAGGGGATACACTTCCTCTGAGAAAGAGAGAGAGGGAGACGGACAGAGCAGAGAGAGACAGAGAGAGGGAGAGGAGTGAAGAAATACTGGCCTCTCTTGCTGTATAGAGCTTTACCATAAAACACACTTCTCTCTTTATTTCTAGAGGAGAAGGAGAGAGAGAGAGAGAGGACTGAAAGGTATTAGCCCTTCTCCCTGAAAAGAGAGAGCTGCCATTTATACACTTCA
>PYXC01002020.1:877500-882500 GCA_015244755.2 Tenualosa ilisha
GTGGCAGTGTACTTGTAAGGAAAATGTTTACATTATATATAATATATATATATTTATTTATTTATTAATTATTGTTTTTTATTTGCTTGAGAGACGCAAGCTTAAGACTGTCACCATCTGTGAAGCCATTGGTATTGGGAAAGACGAGGGCTACAACAATGACTTTGACTACTTTAAATGTGAGCATGAAGTTCTCATTACATTGAAAAGCACAATAGCTTTAAAGGAGACATGGAATGGATTAATGGAGTGTTGTTCTCTGGTGTTAAAATACATTACATTCAGCTTTATAATTTACAAAATTTCAAAAATAAGATCAAGTGCAATTTCACAAGCCCAATTAAAACCTTATATTTTGGCTGGATATTGAAATGGTCCTTTTGGCTAAATAGCGCCCTCTTTGGCAACCACAATTGAACAAAAATTGCTTCCACACATCTATAGAGTGTAAGTGTTGTCTTATTTTTTTTTTTTTTAAATGACTGAATTTAAATGAGTGGTCATATGATGACAGTGGCAGAGAAAACAGAAAATTCATCATCAGAACAGTCACGACCATGGAAAAGTAGGAATGGAATAAGACTATTTTGTGACAATCACCATACATCTCCTTTTCACTACATGTTAAATGACTCACTCTAAACTCACTATGTTAAATAACTCACTCTAAACTCACTATGTTAAATGACTATCTCTATACCCATATAATATAGATGTGCTTATGAGCCAAAGTATAGGAACCAGAAATTATCATTTTGGTAGAGTCATGTTGACTGACAAGGTACTAAACATGATTCAATAACACTTTGCCTTAACTGCAAGAGAGCTGCAGGTTATTGTGAGGCATTTGATTTACTATACAAATGACTTCAATGACTACAAATGACAGAGTCGTTATATTGCACCTTACTTTATGAAAGAGAAAGAGAAACTGTTAATTTTTTAAACAAGACTAGGAGACTTTTTGTTAAAAAAAGACTAGGAATGAGAAATTTTGGTACAGCAACGATCAATGTTGTACCAAATTTTCTTTCTCTTTTTTCCAATCATCATTATTGGGATATCATATATCAGGATTACTGGTTGAAAACTAACGGTTTTCTTCTAACAGTTGCAAAACAGTGACCAACCAAGTAACAAAGCACATACATATAATTTCAGCATGGGTCTGTGGCCCCCAGATTACTAAAAAAATCAACATTATACAACACATCAATAGAAAATACTTGTACTTTGAATAGTTAAGCATTTTCAAACAAGTACTTGCAGTGGAGTAATGTTTAACCAAGAGTAGCCTATATACTTTGACTTAAGTAAATAAATTGTACTTCTTCCATGTCCGCATCACAAAAGTACATAATGCAACTTATAAGCTTCATCCTCTCAAAAGTTAACACCCCCCCACCCCTTATTTAAGTAATTAATTTATTTTATTTGTTTATGTGTTGTATCCTATTCAATATCATCCCCACTGTCCTCGCTTAGCTATATTTGTATATATTTAAACAAAGATTTGGCTGCGATAAAGACAACTCTATGTCACATAATGGCATATGACATGAAAGCATCAATAAAAGTACTATCTATCTACACTGGCCTCATGTGAGGATCGAGGCAGTGGAGCCTGAATGACTAAGATCTCCCATCCTCAGAAAACATGGACTCGGGATGTAACAGGTTGCAGGTTATGGCTAATGGAGTCGGAACGAGCGGCCATAAAACTGACAGAAGAGCCGTAAATTGCCACACGCCTGCGAGACAGACGTGATGCGCTTGGATAGTTTGGATTCATGGTTATAGCAGCAATACAATTTGCCACACGGGGGCGACAAAAGACTACTTTTTAGATTGTCACAAGTGGATGCTTGCATACAGGGACAGAAACATTTATGGGTCTCATGCAACCGAACAATATGGTTGAGATAATCTGTTTTACTAAATAATTTAAACGTTTATATCAAGCTATGGCCACGCGTAAACTGTAAAACTTCCCCGTGAAACCTAATGAAAAGTTACGGGAATGCATTTAATCAGCGTAGTTTCCCCAAACTCTCCCCTAAACACTGTTCAAGTACGTTTATGACGCTCTGGCCCCATTCCCCTACGCTCGCCGTCCTGGGGGGCGTTTGGTCGATGACAGTACTACTGGATACTGGTGGATTGCAGGGTAGAAAGGGGTTTTAGTTCCGCTTCCTCTGACCATCGCGCTCGGTGTTGCTGCTGCTGCTGCTGGCTAACATCACACCGAGAGAGCACAGAAGCTGTGCTTCAGCTCATAGTGAAAGCGAGGCAGACAGACACACGCACGCACACACACACACACATTCGCACACACTATCCCTCCAAGGATAACAACACGCGCTTATTACCCAGTTTCCAGTCTTGTTTTCTCAAGACGCACAGCAAGGAGACGCTCGGAGAGGGAAAATAAGGCATTGCCCCCAAGGAAAGGTTACCGATGAAGAAATGGCAGCAGAATCGACCCGGAGATTCACCAAGAACCTACTGAAGCCGGGGAGTGCAGCGGAGATCAGGCAAACGGCATCAAATGCTGTCAGACACTCGGCAATTGTGGTGAGTCATTCAGAAAAACAAACTAATACGCATACACGAAATACAGTAAATTCGCTCAGTTTGGCGTGCAGCTCCGTTTTCTTCTAATTTGTTTATTTTTTATGGTTATGTCGGCTTTGTTTATCCAGTCATGCCAGTGGGAATGGCTCTAGTGTGTGAACGACCACTGCCCGGCGAATTTGACGTACATTTCTGTCATTCATTGATGACCGCAACATAAAACGCTACAGAGTGATTGATTCTTCTCTGTCGGACTGCCTGTCACTTGATTTATATAGTACTACTTCTTCACCTCTGTCCAGGCATGTTGTTTCATTGGTTAAAAGCGTTAATGTAAAATAATCGGTGCAATAACCTAATACATCTTCGTAGAACTGGATGTGTGAATGGGTCTTAAAACACCGGGGCAGAGAATAATTCATTGCGCCGGCTGCAGATGTATGTCATGATGTCAAATAAATAAATAAGAGAATTCATAGTACTACTACGCGTCGGCGGGAAATAACCTTCAATGCCTTCAGGCAAGGATGCTGTGTGTGTGACGTGCGCAGACGACAGCGTGAGCGAGCCCGTCTAGGCGAAGCAGACAGGCTGAACTGGGTGGGGGGTATCATGGGGGTCTGTCGGAATTTCTCCCCTTTCTCACCACTGGATTGTCTTCAGACTCGCCTTTGACTCACTGCGGTGTACTGGGCTGTGCGTTCTGCTTGTGTGTGATAATCAGCGGCAGTATCGCATGTGGATGCGATTACCGCGCAAGAACGCGGCGGCCAGGGCGGCTCTGCCTGCCACCGACCACCGCACCGCATGAAGCGTTTTGCCAATGCCGCACATTTAGTGAGCTACAGTATTTTGTTCCCCCGCCCCCTTCCATTAGTTTACGCTCGCTGACGTAGGACTCAGCCACACACACACACACACACACACACACACACACACACACACACACACACACAGGGAGAGGGAGCGTCGGGGCATGGACGCTTTCTGTAAGTGGATTATGCAGCGATGTGTGTCCCACCGAGGCTGTGCTGTAGCCTATGAACGCCATGCTCAAGGTGACCTGGGAGTCTAAACAATACAAAAGACATATTGTGTGTGTAAGCCTATCTTTCCCAGGTCATCTAATGCCATTTGCCCATTTGCCTATTAACCTCATACCCTGTAACACACTATTGCATAGCTAAGCCGGGCCATGTCAAACCATGATGATCTGACATTCATCTAGAGGCTAGTACCTCAGTAAAGACACATCATGAAGACGGCCACTTCCCTCTGTGCATTTCAAATGATCTGTAGCCTACAGTATGTGGTATAAAAAACCCGGTAGTATAGACCAGTAGCAAACGAGATAGAGAGATAGAGAGATAGAGAGAGAAAGAGAAAGTCCTCTCACATGTACAGTGTGAGCTTAGGCCAGGGGAGAGAGAGAAAGAAGGCCTGTTGAAGAACAGGCTTTCCAGCAGCTCTAGACTCACAGCTAATTAGACAGTAATACTGGCTTATCTGCACAGCTTTCCTGTGCTTAGAGATGGTTGCCCCCTTTGTGTGTGTGTGTGTGTGTGTGTGTGTGTGTGTGTGTGTGTGTGTGTGCCGGGGTGGGGGATACCGGCAGCTTACCAGCAGCTCACTCTCTCTTTCTTTCTTCCTCACACACAGTCACACACACATACATACTCACTGTCTTCATCATCCTCTTCTCTTTCTCTCTTTCTCTCTTTCTCTTCTTCTCTCTATACCCCCATGTCCTCTCACTCCTCACACAGGGCTGTCACTCATCTTCAAGTTCAAGGGCCCCCACAAGGGTAAATAAGCTGAGTGTGTCTGCCATTTATTTCTCTCTATTCTCTCACGTACTTTATGCATCTATCTATCCTCCTCTCTCTCTCTCTCTCTCTCTCTCTCTCTCTCAGCACACACACACACGCGCACACACACACACACACACACACACACACACACACACACACACACACTCTCTCTCTCTCTCTCTGTCTCACTCTCTCTCTCTCTCTCTCTCTCACACACACACACACACACACACACACACACACACACACACACACACACACACACACACACACACACACACACACACACACACACACTAGTTCCCATGAAGGTCTATTCCTGGGTCAGTTATCAGGTCTGTGCAGGGTCTCTCTGACAGAAATGTGTCACTGGCCCCCTGTCTGTACACTCAATGAGGAGGAGATGGAGGCTCTTAGCCTGTCCCACTTGGCCATACCATGTCTGGAGAGTGACCCCTCCAGGGGTGTGTGTGTGTGTGTGTGTGTGTGTCTGTGTGTGTGAGTGTGTGTGCATGTACATGTGTGAGGGTGTTTGCGTTTTTGTGTGCACACATGTGTGTGCGTGTGTATGTTTTGGAGACTGTGTGTGTGTGTGCATGTGTGTGTGTGTGTGTG
>PYXC01002020.1:887500-892500 GCA_015244755.2 Tenualosa ilisha
CCTCTGTACAAAACAAAAGTGTAGAAGGAGGGTCTGTTTTATTACTAGGCTGCCCTGCCAGTCTTAACCCACTAATAGTTGATTTGTGGACATGGTCTGGGCTGCCAAATATCACATGCACACACGCACATACATACACACACACACATTTATATGGGAATATGCAAACAGCACTGTACGTTTGACTGAGACTGACTCAGACTGATCAGACCAGACTGGTTGGCTTGGCTAGTATTTCTCACGTATTCACAACCATGGTCTTTGGAATTGTTGTGCATGCAGTGTGCCTGTGTGTGTGTGTGTGTATTTGTGTGTGTGTGTGTTTCTGTATTCTAGTATGCGTTGGATTGGGGGTGAGTTTTGCATTTCCTTGCCCCGGGTGATGGGAATAGTTGCTGTGAGTTGGCGTGATGGCATGTTTGCATGGTGTGTCCCTTTGGAGATAAAGATCAGACAAACTGTTTGCCTGAGTTGAAGCCATGCCAGTGTTGGTGTGTTTCACTCAGAGGGAGGACATAAGTTGTTTCAATTCTAGCATTGGTAGAGCAGAGTTTCTGGATTTCACTTTGAATAGACAGGATATACCCAGAAATGTGTAATTTCAGTTCCTGCATGAGTATCGCAGTTGTAGTGTTTCACTCTAAGTAGGGCAAGGGAGAACAGGGTAAGATGAGCAACCCCTTTTTTTGGAAACCATAACCAAATTTGATCATGTGATAAGATTTTTAGGTAGAGGGAACTGTTTCTCTCAGTCTGTGCAAAAGTGAAGGACATGGCAAATGGGGTGAAAAATATGTGTGATTGTTTTGCACCCTTGGTGAGTTCCATTCTGTCCAGAGTTAAGGTGATTTACAGAAAAGCTGAATAGAAGAACATGGCATTATACCTCAATTTTTGCTCTACTAAGCTATGATGGAATAGCTAAACAAAATCATGAATGTGAGCCTAGCTTGTTGTGAGAGGCATTTTCCAGAATGGTGGTAGTGGGGTAATGTGATTGGTTCGACCAAACCCTTGAAGAAGACCTACTGAGACCTACTAGCATCAATACTTGCTAGCATCAATATAGCATTGTTTCAGTGTTGATCTGAATGGGGCTTGAGTAGATTCAGAATCAGTATAGCAGTGTTTCAGTGTTAATGTACGTGAGACAGTCTGAAGTAAGAGAGATTGGATAGTCTGCAGTGTGTGTTTGTGTGTGTGTGTGTGTATATGTGTGTGTGTGTGTGTGCATGCACACACATGCATGTGTGCATATGTGTGTGTGTATGTGTGTGTTTGTGTGTACATGACTGAGGCTGGTTGATGTAGTTACAGGGCCCGGTAATATGGCATAAAATTTGATCAAAATACATTTTTCCACATTGACCGACATCGGTGATAGAACTTCCAATCAAAATCATCTTTAATTGACTGGACTGAATCACATGACAACAGGTGATAATTAGTTTTTTAAGGAACAGTATACCAACACACACAGTGGAATGCACAGAATATAACGAAAAAATTAATAAAATAAATAATAATAACAGTAAGAATAAACAATGATTTATAGTCATGTGCTTGATTGCTTTTTAATTGTCAATTAACAGTTACAATTGCTTGATTTATTTATTTTAAATAATTATTTTTTAAGATTATTTTTTGATTAATTGCCCAGCCCTGTGCAGCTCTTAAGCACTTTATAGTGCTGAATGAGGTCAGCATTATAGAAAAAGCCTGTTTGTACATGTGTTCGTATGTTGTGTCTGTGTATGTACGCATGTGTGTGTGTGTGTGTGTGCGCATGTGTGTGTGTGCGTGCGTTTGTGTGTGCGTGACTGAGGCCGGTTGATGTTTGTGCATGTGTTGTGTGTGTGTATGTGTGTCTGTCTGTTTGCATGTCTGTTTGTGTGTGTGTGTGTGTGCGTGTGTGTTACTGTGGTCTGTTGTGTGCTGTAGTCCTTGCCTCAGTGGAGCAAACCAGGTCAGCAGAATTAGGTCTGATGGGGGATCGCTCTCTAGGGCATGAGTGAGATGCCTTTCTTGTGCTTGTGTCCCCCCCCACCCCCCACCCCCCACTCTCCTTTGCACCTCCATATTTGTCTGTTGCTCTAATTAGCCTACTGCTAATAAGTGTTATCAGAATAAAAACAAAAATACCTAAACTAAATTGAAAATGTCAGCTGAAGTTTGGTTGCTACGTGGTCTGTCAGATGTGTGGAGATTCCTCACACTGTGAACAGATCTCACATTGTCTTCTCAGCACATTCATGTCACTGATGAGAAATTACCCATCATGCTCTGCTCTCATGTCACTTGACATTATCCGTGTCACCCAAGTTAGAGGCCTCAGTGCCAGGTTGTCGTCTCCTTCCCGGGTGTGTGTGGTGTGTGGTGTGTGTGTGTGTGTGTGTGTGTGTGTCTGGTGTCACATGCTATCGCCCCCTAAACTACCACCCTCCCACCTCCCCATCCAGGCCCCTTTCCCAGCTGACCAGCACTGCCGGCCTGTGAGTGGGCATGTCATGACCTTCGACAGTGAGTGAGTGAATGAATAAGTGAGGGAAACAGGGAGGGAGGGAGAGAGAGAGGGAGGAAGGGAGAGAGTTAGTGAGTGAGTGAATGAGTAGATTGGAGTGGGGAGGACGTGAGTGAGTAAGTGAGTGAATCAAGTGAGTGAGTGAGTGAATGGAATAAGTGAATGAGTGAGTGCGTGACCATTGTGAAAGTGACCTTGGGACTGTTTATAGTGCCCACTGCTGCGGTAAGAAGCAGGAGTGTGTCGCCCCTTTGCCAGACGGAGGAGTCCCAGCAGCACCAGTGAGACGCTAAATCAACAACACCAACACTTATTCTATGGGATTCATACAGTTGCTGAGTTTTGTTGCTGTGGTACACACTCAGAGTCAGTCAGCCCCCTCTCCTGTCCCCTGAAGCAACTTTCCCTCTTTCTGTCTCTCTCTCCCACTCTCACCCCTCATGAATGGGGTTTTGCATTTTTCTGCCCATGCAGTGGGTGGTTGTATCTGTGTCCGTGCGTGAATCTGTGTGTGTTGGTGTCACCATGTGCATGATGGTGTGTCTATGTGTGTGTGTGCTTGTGTTTGAGCGTGCATATATAATTATGTGTGTGAGTGTGTGCTTTGCATATTGCTACGCCTCTCTTGCGATGCGAGGCACATCTGTATGCCCTGAGCCGCCACCCCCTCTCCCTTAGAGGGCTCTGTGAAAGAGGCTTGGGGTCAGAGTTGAGAGTTCGGAGGTCACTCTTTGTGGTTATATTTAGTGTTTTGTTGTGGGTGGTGGTGGGGGGGGGTGGGCTTTGCTCGCTCGCTCGCCCGCTGGAATGTTGCCTTTTTTTTTTTTTTTTCTTTTTTTTCCTCAGGCGTTCTTCCTTCTCTCCATCTCATTTTGTCATTTCTTTATCAATATATTTTTCTCCCCATTATGCTGCTGTTGTAATATTCAAATTCAAATGTCATTTATTGTCATGACTACTAAGATGCTAATTACCATGACTACTAACTGCTACTAAGAACTGTAACGCCTGAATGAAAGATAAAACAGAAAGCATGTTAGTGTATCGTTCTTTATCACTTCTTTCTCCTCTCCCTCTCTTCCTTCCTCGATCTGCTGTCCTCTTTCCTCTCTTTCTCGTTACATCGGTGGTTGAAGTTCTCAGGCTCGGGGCCTCAGTCATGCAGGCTGTCTAAGATTAGGAAATAGATAATTATTCTGATAACTTCAGGCAAAGAAATTTCTTTAGTGATTTCTTTCCTCATCCTCTCCTCCTCTGGTTATGATGAGCACACACACACACACACACACTAACACACATACATACACACACACACACACTAACACACATAACACACACACACACGTATACACACACATACACACACACACACACACCAAAATCCCAATTTTCCACTCTCCCTTCTTACTTCTATCCCCTCCATTGCTTTCATCCTCATCTGCTCTTCTTTTCTCCTCCCTTCATTTCTTTTCCTCCATCTGTTCAGCTCATTTATCTCTCACTCCCTCCATTTCACACTTTTTGCCTCATCCATCCATCCATTTCTCCTCTGCCCTACCCCCCACCCTCTCCCCATGTCTGAAACCACATGGGAAAGTCCAACATCACACATAAGCAGGTCAGCCAGGGTCAGGCCATGTATGAGTGTTCCATGGGGGAGGGGTTTCTGACTGAAACATTTCTCTGTATGTCTGTCTGTCTGTCTCTCTCTCCTTTGAGCCCTCACTATCTCACTCTCTCTCTCTCTCTCGGTCTGCCTCTTTCACTCTTTTCATATGTATGTCTCCCTCTCCAAATCTTCCTCCTTCTCCCATTTTCTCACTAGTGAAAATAGCTCCACTGACACAAACACTCAGCTAATACTTGACCCAAGTTCAAGGCAGTCAGGGTCTCTCTCTCCCTCTCTTTAACACACACACACACATACATACACACACACACACACACACACACACATACACACACTCACACTCTCGCACACACACACTCACTTCAATGGGTGACCCAGTAATAGCGTGTTATAATATGTGTTAGATCTGAACGGGCAGCCGGACAGACAGACGTGGATCTGATTGAGTTCATCCTCTCAGGGTTTAATCCGGGCCGGCAGCCGGCGGGTGACTGGCTGCGTGAGTGAATGGGCAGGGAAGGGGAGGACAGAGTGGCGGCAGCCCACGGAGAAGAGGCAATGTCGGGGGAAAGCCTCGGGTTAATCCCCCCTGGAGATTACAGGTGATCAGGGGAGAAGCACTAAAGACTGAGTTGGCCACGAGGGAGAGAGAGAGAGAGAGAGAGAGAGAGAGAGAAGGAAGGGAAGAGAGAGAAGGGAAGGCAGAGAGAGAGTGTGAATCAGAAAGGAACAGAGAGGAGAAGGGGAGAGAGAGAGATAAAAGAGGGATGGAGGAAGAGAGAGAAAGAAAATGAAATGCAGTGACAGAGAAAGTTCCAGACAACAACAGAGAGAGAGAGAGAGAAAGAG
>PYXC01002020.1:902500-912500 GCA_015244755.2 Tenualosa ilisha
ACACAGCACAGGGTCAGTATGACCTCAAAGCCATGGTACATTTGGAACTGAATTTGGAAAGCAGGTTGTGGTTTTAAGGTTTAAATGAAGTCTAAGTTCTCAGAAAACTTCTGCGTCAGTTGATTAGTCCTATTCCCAGTCAAGTCAAGTCAAATGTATTATCCCACCAGGGGAAATGAAGATGCAGCCAGGCACACAGCAAAATAAATAAATGGGCCCAACATTGAAGACAGATACCAACATAGAGACAGTGACCAATACATGGTAAAGAACAGACCATCCACAATACAACACAAACCACTACACAATACAACACAGACCAGTACACAGTGCGCCACAGTGCAAAGTTACTACATGGAGAGAGAGACTGGGGAAACAGAAGGGCCAGAGCAGAACTAGATTAAATCCATCAATGACATCATCTGTGCTTATTCAATATATTGACAGCAGCAAAACAAAAGAAAGTTTATATCTTTGAGTTCTGTGTGTGGGAACTCTATATCCTCTACCTGAAGATAGAAACACAAAGTCACTGTAGAGGGGGTGGTCAGTATAATTCAGTTTTGCCAAAGCCTTCCTGAGCACATGATGGTCATACATTTACATAAACAAGGATACAACTAGCTGTAGCTAGCTCAGGTCCTTCAAATAGTCTAAAGACCTTGTTTTACTGTAATATGGCTGCTTTCTTATAGTAAATGCAAGAAGCTTAAGGATGCTTGCAAAAACTAATGTCACATGGCCATAACATGCCATAACATGCAGTTGTTACCGGTGATTTCCAAAACATAATATGAATTTCTTCATGTTCACATCTTGCATTAGCGCTTCTAAGCTCCCACCCAACAGACCCCACCACGCCATACTGGCTCTGATGTTGTGCAGAGATACGTTAGCCCACAGTACAGTATGGCAGGCCACAGAGTAGGCATAGACAGACATCATGTAAATCTAGCCTTGATGAATTTGCAGTGGCTTAATCTGAAAAAAATAAAAAACAATGAATGCAATGTTATTTCAGTAGCCCTTTCTTAGTTATTTTGAAAACTGTGTATTTCTTTTGTGTATGGGTTGTGCTGGGTTGCGTATGGGTTGTGTATAGGTTGTGTATGGTTGTGTATGGGTTGTGCTGGGTTGTGCTGGGTTGTTTATGGGTTGTGCTGGGTTGTGTATGGGTTATGCTGGGTTGTCATGGGTTGTGTATGGGTTATGCTGGGTTATCATGGGTTGTGCTGGGTTGTGCAGAGCAGTGCTGTGCGTTGGGATGTGGGATTGCTGGGGGGGAGGACATTAATAGCTCTCTGGCTCCCTGGACTCCGGCTCCCTCACTGAATTCCTCAGTTCTCCCAGAACTGTCCTGCATTCCTCTGTGGGAGGCCTGTCCATGCCACTGTCACTGCCAGCCTGCTTGCCATGTCTTGCCCGCAAGCCTGGCCCTCTGTGTGTGTGTGTGTGTGTGTGTGTGTGTGTGTGTGTGTGTGTGTGTGTGTGTTTTGTGTGTAAGCGCCCTGCTGGTGGTGACACAGAGAAAATCATACACATCGGCACACACACACACACACACACACAAATACTCTCAAACATCCACCCACATCCCTGCACACTTCCTTGCACAGAGTGCACACACACACACACACAGAGTACACACACACATACACACACACACACACACACGCTATTCATCAGAGCTACCTACAGCAGAGTGAACCATGTCTGCTGAAATGAAGTGCTAGTGAGCCCAGTGTGAGGGACTCTACTTCAGATAGATGGTGATCAGGCTGCTGTAATCTGCCCTTGCCTACTCCCACCTTATCATAAGTGCCTGCGCAGATTGGCTGAAATTACAGCCATGGAGATAACATTCCAGTACTAATGATGCCGGGATTCCCACAGCCCAGACGGAAGCCCGATCGGAGCCTTTGCCAGACCTGGGCAGGGTCCGCTCCGGATACCCACGGTTCCAGCTGGAAGTCCAAACAAGGCCCCTGCCAGACCTCGACTCAGCTGTGTGTGGATCAGCTCGCTCAGGGTCCAGGGGTAACCTCAGTCGGTCCAGGGACAGGGTGGTCTGTTTGCTGCGTCAGTACCCAATACAAACAGCATACCCGCAGCGTTTGCTTCTGTCAAGGTCATGGGTCTCACTGGGTGACAGCACGGCCTGTTGGGAAATGTAGTATTTGTAGTGGTTGAACTGGAAACTATGGCAACTTCAGGTTTGGGCTGACCATTGAAACAGAGCAGCTGTTTGTGTGGTGGGGTGGTGGAGCCATGGCAGCACGGCCTCCTGGGTAGTGGAGTCTTTGTAGTTGTTGAGCCGGGTGCCATGGTAACGTCATGCCCAGGCAGACTACTGAGACAGAGCAGCTGTTTGTGTGGTGGGTGGCGTAGGAGCGTCCAGGGCAGAACCACACACAGTGCCACACAGCACACATACATGAATGTGGGCATTGATAACAGGCCAATGTTTGGCTAGTGTGTGTATGTGTGTGTGTGTGTGTGTGTGTGTGTGTATGTTTGCTCACTCATGAGGGGCTGAGGCAATGGTTGGCACAGCAGCTGCATCAGCATATGACTCAGGGTGCTGTCTGTGTCCATCTCTGATCAGCGTGTGTTTGTGTGTATTTGTGTTTGTGTGTGCTTGTGTGCGCTTGTGTTTGTGAGTGTGTGTGTTAAGCAGTGAGTCTTAAACAATGTATGAGCATGACGCATCAGTTCAGCTTATGTTTGGTGTGTGCGTGTGTGTGTGTGTGTGTGTGTGTGTGTGTGACAGAAGAGGTGACAGCATGGTTTCATCTATACGTGCTGTCAGTGAATCTCCACTGAAGCTTTATTTGCATAGGCCCAGTGACCATAGATGCTTAGACCCTCAGCACCAAATCTGGAACACAACTTGCTCAGACTTCAGTGATGTGTGGAGTTTGCCTAGTTAGCCAGGGCTCTGATCTGGCCTTGATCTGGGCGTGATCGGACCGAATTTTAATCCAGTGTGGGTTTGAGACTTCAGTGCCAGATCTGCTTTGCATCCATGTTGGATCTGGTCCTGATTCTCTACCTGTGCACTTGCATGCACCTTGGCCTTTCTTCCCCCCTGGTGCTGAGCTCCTGCTGGGTGCCAGACACTGCTCTCCATGGGGCACCTGGCAGAGAGGGCATGACTGGCTCTGACTGATGGGGGCACAGGGCACGGCTGCACTCCAGAGGCAGATGGAGGCTACAAATGTGCTCACATGGCTGTGGTCCTACTGAGGGCGTCAGTGGTAGTTCTCATGCAGGAGGAGGACTTGTCTGGTCCTTATGCAAGCAAGACTGGATAGGATGGAGGCAGAAAGCATGACTGCGGTCCTCACAGAGAAGATATGGCTATAGAGAAGGCAGGGCTATGATCCTTTTAGAAAAGGTGTGACTATTGTTCTTATAGAGAGGGTGTTACTATGGTTCTTATAGAGAAGGTGTGACTATGGTTCTTATAGAGGTGTGGCTATTGTTCTTGTAGATGACTGTGGTCTTTATGAAGACAGTATGACTAGTCAGGTCAAGTCAGGTAAGGCCAAGCACTTTAAACAATAGGTTTATTTATAAAGCAGTTTTAAAAATTGTTAACCACCTGTTGCATGCTGTTCTGACATGGGATGCGGAGGGCATGAGTCCGGTCCTCATAAAGGCATAGGGTGTAACACTGGTACCCGCTGGTTGGAAGATGCCCTCTACTCAGTCTCCAGATGGGCACAGTGAGGATTTACCTCAGGACTAGTGCTTTGCCACACTAATACCCACAGAGCCCCTGGGCACTGCTTGGCACACACACACACACACACAGGGTGCCATCTGCCACCAGCAGTGGCAGTGCTGGTGAATATTTCATGGACCGCCCGCTCACAGTCTGTCTCTCATGCAAACATACACACGCAACACACACACACACACACACACACACACACACACACACACACACACAGACACACACATGCAGATACACACGCACACACACACATATTTTCATACATACTCTCTCTTTTCAACAAGTACATACACATGCACTTGGTCACGCACACACACACACAGACACACACACACACACACACACACACACAGCAAAACTATTGCAGATGTGTGTAATGCTTATAAACATTGAAAACCCTTGTGAAAGGACGAACCATGGAAGACAAAGTCCACCTGCGCAAGTGAAGCTTGGGAGACACTGGTAGCTGTGTAGGACCAGCGCTCTCACTTAAGAACCCATTCAGCTGTGCCAGAGAAACTACAGTCAGGAGCAGTCTAGTACGCACCACAGAATGAGCGAACTGGTCTACACACTCTCACACTCTAACTATGCCTGTTAGACATCAGGGAAGCTGTGGCCACATCCTGTCCTGTCTTCTCACTCAGTACATTTCCATAGACTAAGAGAAAATTGACTTATTGGCTTTTAGTTCCTGACTAACTTTTAAAATGCATGTAAACACTTTAGTCTGACTGAAATCGAAACAAACTGGACTACTCAGTGGAAACATTTAACGCACCCATATATCTGACTTTCAATAATGCTATTGAAAGTCAGATAACTCCAGGCAACTGTAAACTATGGCTCTGAATTGGCCCTGGTCTGGTCCTGAAAATGGCCCTGAACTGGCCCGTGTCTGGTTCTGAAATGGCCCTGAATTGGCCCTGGCTTGGCCCTAATATGGGCCTGATGTCGCATATCTCCACCATATCATATGTAGACTGGGATTAGCTGGTGTTGATGTTGATAATCAGCTGCAGTGCTCTTCATGTGTGCTTTGATCTCTGTAGGCTGGGTAAGAAACTGCAGATCACAGTTAATAGATCCCATTTGTTGGACTGATGAAACACCACTGGAACAAAGAAGGCCTCTTGCATGAGGAATCAATGAGAAACCAGCTAATAACAATAGTCCTGGTAAACAAAGCCACAGACCTGATTAAGGAAGAACTCAAAAGAACAAAACACGTGCACACACACAGAGAAAAAGAGAGAAAGAGAGAGAGAGGGCGAGAGAGAGAGAGAGAGAGAGAGAGACAGAGAAAGAGAGAGGGAGACCATGCTTGCATGGTTACGTAAAGTGTTGTTGTGAACTGCGGGTCTGGTTTTTATGCTAAAGTCAATGGCGCTTTCTTCAGGGTTGGCCGTGCTTGTCTGAAGATATTCTTTCCTGGCTTGGGATGCACACACACAGGCTGAACCCTGGCCAACATTTAACATGGATCTGTAGAAAGAGTGGGATAGAGAGTGGAGGAGGGAGGAGGGGAAAAGAGAAAGAGAGAAGGGTAGGAAGAGTGGGAGAATGAGTAAAAGTAAAGGGATTTGTTGAAAGAATGAAGGGAGGGGTTGCAGAGAAAGAAGAGTGAGTTATGAAAAGGTTGGATTGAATATGGATCTTTATAAAGAAGGAGAGAAAGGGGATGGAGCATTCAGAGGGAGGTAGAGAGGTAGGAGAGAGAGTATGTGTGTGTGTGTGTGTGTGAAAGAGAGAGAGAGAGAGAGAGCAGACTTACTCGGCAGACACTGCAGTGTGTGCGTGTGTGTGCGTGTGTCTTTTTCTGTGTCTGTGTGTGTGTGTGTGTCTGTGTCTGTGCATTTGTGTGTGTGTGTGTGTGTGTGTGTGTGTGTGTGTGTGTATGTGTGTGTGTGTGTGTGTGTGAGGGAGACAGAGAAGGTGGGACAGGCCAAAGCTTAACATGTCAAAAGCAGTAGACAGAGAGGGAGAGGAAAGAGAGATGAATGAAGAAATGCACAAAGAGAAGGTGAGAGGGAGAGAGAGAATGAACGAGACACGGGGGAAAAGGAGAATGGAATGATGGGGGACTGGAGCCAGGGCTGAGGAGTAGGAGGAGGAGGAGGAAGAGGAGGAGGAGAGGGAGAAGAAAAGAAAAAGCGCAGTAATGTAAGCAGCCAGCCATCAGGAAAACTCTTCAGAGCAGCTGTGTGTCGTCGCTTCAGGCCTGGTGGGGTGGAAGTGTGTGTGTGTGTGGTGGAGGTGATGTGTGTGTGGGGTGGGGTGGGGGGTTAATGGAGGTTTTTGTGTGTGCTGCCGTGTGTATTTCTGTGTGTGTGTTCACATACACATGTGGTTTTGTGGGTGTGTATGCTCGGTATGTGTGTGTGTGTGTGCGCGTCTGCATGTTCCACATATATGTATGCCTGTGTGCATGTGTGCAAGTGTTTGAGTGCATTGTGTGTGTGTGTGTGTGTGTGTGTGTGTTCTGTCTTGGCTTGTTCCAGAAGGTTCTGTAAAGGGGCTTAGTTCGGGGTTTTCCAGTGGGCTCCTGTTGGGCGCTCTGTCAGGCGTTTTACAGGGCTTCCTTCACGGGTGCATAGGGAGGAGAGAAGAGGAGGGGAGAGAAGGGTAGAGGGGGGAGAGAAGAGAGGTGTGGAGAGGAGAAGAGTGGAGAAGAGAGGAGAGGAAATGGGGAGGGGAGGATAAGAGAGGAGAAAATAGGAGTGACTATAGGAGGTGAGGTAGGGAGAGTGAAAGAGAGGAGAGGAGAGAGGAACAGAGTGGACAGGAGAGGAAAGGAGAGGAGAGGAGAGGAGAGGAGAGGAGAAGAGAGAGGAGGAGAGGAGATGAAGAGAAGAGAAAAGGAGTCGACCCCACAGGCTGGGCAGTGAGCCGCCGTTCACTCTCACTCTCACTCTCGCTCTCGGCCCCGCAGCCCCACGTCCAGCCAGCCCCTCATTCCTCAACCGTCCCAGGGGGAGGCCGGAAGAGGCGGTCGTTGCCAGTGGCGCTGGCCCCTGCCCAGCCCAAAGCGTGTGGATGTCTGGGAAAGGTTGGGAGAGGACAGGCCTGCAGATCTGGGTGTGGAGATCAGATCACACCATGAGAGAGATGGACTACATGCTCTCCGTACACAGTCGGCCGTCTTTCTGTTTGACTTTGACCTCTAGATGCTCTAGCGTCATGTTCACACATGAATGAGAGGGTCTGATCTGCAACCATGTCTGAGTGGAGCATCTGATCTCATTACTACTCTGCTTACTTGGAGACTATGTAGTCTACGGATCTTTTTAGAATCTCCCTTTCTGTCTTTCGTTCTCTTTCAGTCTTTCTCTTATTTTTTCTTTCCATCTCTCCTTTTTTCTTTCCTTTCCCCAGCTCTCTCTTTCCCTCTTCATCCATGTCTCTCTTTCCTTCAGTCTTTTCCAGATCATTCTCTCCCTTCTTTTCCTTCTTTCCCCCCTTTCCTCTCTCTCTCTCTCTTTCCTCTCTCTCTCCCTCTCTCTCTCTTCTTTGTTTCCTCTCTCCTGTCCCAGCATGTGTTCAGGTGAACTGTTTCTCTTCCACAGACTCCCTCTCCTGGGCCCTTCTGCTTCTGATTAGCTCGCTCAGTGCTTGCCAGGCGCTAGGAAAGGAAGCTCCAGGCCAGCAGCTAGCGTTAGCATTAGCTCAGTTCACTGTAGCCCAGAGACCTCCTATGGTATTTATTCAGCATAAGCCACTGTCACGTCCCATGCGGAGGTGAGCGCTGATCTGCTTACGCTCTGGATTGTCCTCCAAACTAGTTCCAGATGTTGCCCTCCTGCAACTGCAAAACTGCAACAGGCCCCAAGTGCATCATGGGATATACTGTAATGGGCATCGGCTGTGTGTGTGTGTGTGTGTGTGTGTGTGTGTGTGTGTGTGTGTGTGTATGTGTGTGAGTGAGTTACAGTAGGCTCTCGTGAAGAGTACAGTGTGGCTGGCGCCTGGGTAAAGTCATGGCTATTTTTAGACATCCATGAGTGAGTGTGTTTTATCGGACCAGTGCTGTTTGGCAGAGGGGCTGCTGAAGCTGGCGCTGGCGTTGGCCCTGGTCCTAGTCCTGGTCCTGGTCCTGGTCTGGTCCTGGTCCTGGTCCGTGCCACAACCTGACAGAGTGGAGTGGGCGTCTTGCTCCCCCTGGAGCGCCAAACTAGGTCACAGGCAGAACGGGTCTGGGCCAAGCTGCTGCTACACACACACACACACAAACAAAAACAAACACACACACACACACACACACGTACACACTTTCTCTTTCTATCACACACACATAAACCCCATGCCTGTACTCACAACCTCACAAACTTTCATGCAAACTCATTCACACTCTTGCAGACAAAACCTCCAAACTCATGCAAACACCCATACACACACACACTCCTACTCTCACACACACATATGTATTGCATATGAGCAAGAGTACAAATCTCACAGATATCCCCTGTGCACACACACATGTACACACACACACACACAGTCTACTCTCCTCCAGCAGGTAATTAATGGGAACCCCTTTACGGGAAGCACACCCATTAATCTGATGTTCCCCAAAATGGCACAGGTCCACCGTGGACTTCAGCATACAAGAACACATGGAAAGAAAAGAGAAATAGAGAGGGAGGAGAGATGGAAGGAGAGAGAGAGAGAGAGAGAGAGAGAGAGAGAGCGGGAAGATGTACTGAGAGGGGAGAGTTAGTTGTGTTATGTGTGTGCTTGCCTTCCTTCTTGCCTTAAAACACATGACCCTAACAAAGAGAGACAGAGAGAGAGAGAGATAGACAAATAGACATGCGTATAGGGGAGAGATGGAGAGAGAGAGGGGAGGTGAGAGAGAGAGAGAGAGAGAGACAGATAAAGAGAGAGGAGAAAGATGGAGAGAGGACTGCCATTGGGTTTTAGTCTACTTGAGGGTCAGATGTGTGGATGGGGGGATGAACAGAGAGAAGAAATAAACAGAGAGATAAAGTCACTCCATCTGGGCACATTTTATGAGTGTGTGCGTGTGTGAGTGTGTGTGTGTGTGTGTGTGTGTGTGTGTGTGAGAGAGAGAGAGAGTGAGAGAGACAGAGAGAGAGAGAGAGAGAGAGAGAGGAGAGATGGAGAGGGCAGCAAGCGAAGGAAAGAGTGGTAAAGACAGAGCGAGAGAGACAGAGAGAGAAAGAGCAGGAATAGACAGATGCAGAGAAGAGAGGAAGAAAGAGAAACATAGAGAGAGAGATGGCTGGCATTGGGTTTCATGGTGCTGTATTTTCACTAGCTGAGTGCTGCTTCCATAGAAGTGTGCTGTGTTTGGTTTGGAAACTGAGCGTCAACAGTACAAAGCAAGGAGGGAAACCAAACCTACTGTAAAAAGTGATCCAACAGGGACACGGCTCAGCTATTGAATACACACACACACGCACACACACATACACAGACACACACTCACAAACACTCACTCACAAACGCTCACACACACACATACACACACACACACACACACACACACACACACACACACACACACACAAACACCTCACACACACACACACACACACACACACAATGCTGTAAATCACAATGCTGGGTCTTCATGTATATTCGTGACCCAGGTTTAAAGGAGAAATCCGTTGTAAATCAGTCAATAGTCCTGTTGTTCAAGGCTAAATGCTGTCTGTAGAAAAAAAACCCAGAATATTTGATGCAACATAGACCTAAAAATGAACCAATAACTAATGTTAACTAAATGGGGCATAGCGAAATTAAACTGAAAGTAGGTCACTGTGCCCCATTTACTTAGGTCTATGTTGTATCAAATTGTCTCATTCTTTTTCCTACTGACAGCACTTGGTGACCTCAAACAACAGGGCTATGGGTTGATTCACACTTGATATTTCCTTCAAGTCTGTATTGATTGCAGCATACCTTGGACAACAGCTAAAGAAGAGAATGCAGCCTGCGCAGATGTAGAGATTTACGTGGAGAGAGAGAGAGAGAGAGAGCTAAGAGGCTGAACATGTGTCTGTGAGGAGAGAATATAGAGGGAAGAGAAAGCTTTCAGAGACACAGGAAGTTATACCAGTAGAGGTCAGCGAGACAGGAAGTTATACCTATAAAGGTCAGGAGAAGTTATATGCACGGTGGACAGAGAGAAGAAGTTATGGAGACAGTCAGCATATAGGGCATAGGACTTGTAAATGGATAGAATACAAATTATAATAATAAACCTCCACCCTATGGCATAAATAGGCAGACAAAACA
>PYXC01002020.1:922500-930000 GCA_015244755.2 Tenualosa ilisha
ATGAGAATGAGGGAGTTGAAAGAGAATCAGGGTACTCTGGGAAAAGCTGGGGCAAGTTTGTCTGTGTGTGTGTGTGTGTGTGTGTGTATGTATGTAAGAGACACACAGAGACAGTGTGTGGGTGTGTGTGTATGAGAGAGCTAGAGAGAGGGAGAGTTTGTGTGTGTGTGTGTGTGTGTGTTAGTCCTGGTCAGCTGACTGCTGGTGGGGGAAGTGATTGGAGCAGCCAGCTGTGCACAGCTGCAGTTTAGGCAGGAATTGCAGTGAGAGAGGAAGAGAGAGAGAGAGAGAGAGAGAGAGGGAAAGAGAGAGAGGAAGGGAGAGAGAGAGAGAGAGAACGATAGGGCAGGAGGGAGGGAGAGAGAGCGGGAGAGAGACAAGGCTGCCAGTGTCTGTTCCAAGCCTCACACTCAGAGCGCCGGCAGAGAGAAGAGGAGAAGAGGAGGAGGGAAGGGAGGAGAGAAGCGAGGGAGTCTTACATACTCAGCAGGAGTGACAAGGACTGCCCAACTACCTATCTGCAGACTCCTCGACACACACTCACACACACACACACACACCCACACACACTGAACAGGGAGGCAGATGTAGAGAGAGCTTCTACCAGCGTTTGCAGTGTGTGTGTGTGTGTGTGTGCCAGACGTCGCCAGACAAGAGGAAGGTTCCGGACTCCTTGCCTGTGTGTGTGTTTTTTGGACTTGAACAGGGAGCTGCTGCTGCTGCTACACAGGGAGAATGGGTTCGGACTTCCTGCCCGTGTGTGTGTGTGTGTACGTGCGTGTGTGTTTGGTCTGTTAACAGAGGCTCGGTGAGACTGCAAAGACAGGGTGGTGATCAGTAGGTGAGGTGTGGGCAGGGTTGAAGACGATCGAGACGAGATTGAAGGGGTCATCCAGGAAGCCTCTCACGACCGCTGTGTGTCGACGCAGAACGGACACTTGAGAAGACTGGGCTTCTGACGGCTGAATGCGGTTAGCATCCTAAGGGTATTGGTCGCTGGATACCGGTCCCTGTCTGACACTGGGCACTAGGCATTGGAGGCTGGGCACTCTAAGGACCTAGTAGGGTGCCCATTTAAGTGGGCAGGGGTAATGGTTATTCAGCACTGGGTGCAGCGCACTAAGTGTTTGGTGCCAGCAGAAAGGGCATTGTGGGTTTGGGCATCTTTGAGCTGGACTGTGGGCATTTGGTGTTAATAGGTGCTTTAGCTGTTTAGTGCTGTTGCGGGGGAGTTGGACACCGGTTGCTGTGCTGTGGGTCACTGCCATCTGGATACTGGGCATTAGGTACTGCGTGCTCATCTCCGGGCATCACTAGGCACTGTGGGAATTAGACCTTTCGACATTGACCATCAGGAATTGTGCCCTCTGGCCAGCACCGGGCACTGGGGCACTGGGGCACAGAGGGCTCTGTGCAGTGGGTACCGGGCATGGGCTGCTCTGCCAGCGTGCTGCTCCTGCAGGCCCTGCGCTCGGTGCTGAGGGGGGGGAACTGCGGGCGCATGTGTGCCCGTCGCCAGCAGCAGGTCTCCGTGGAGATGCTGCCCCCGCTAGAGGAAGGGGCTGAGGGCACCAACCAACCCTACGCCAATTCAGCTGCTGCCACCGTCATCGTCACGGTAATGACTGCATATATGGAATGGGATCTATGGAATTTCTAAGTGGCATGGGTGCAAGTGTGTGTGTGTGTGTGTGTGTGTGGTGTGTGTGTGTGTGTGTGTGTGTGTCTGTGTGTGTGTATGTTAACTTTGGAGATATTATAGCAGATGCAGCAGATGTCTTCTAATGCTTTTATGTTTGCTCTCTGTAGCTATTTGACATTCTTCCTCTGATGTGCATGTAGATGGGTGTGTGAGTGTCTGTGAGGATAAATGGGTAGAGTAGTGTGTGTGAGTGTGTGTGTGTGTGTGTGTGTGTGTGTGTGCGCATGTGTATGTATGTAGATAGATGGAGAGATTTGTGTGTGTGTGCGTCTGTGTGTGTATGTGAGTGTAGATAGATGGAGAGATTTGTGTGTGTGGGTGTGTGTATGTGAGTGTAGATAGACGGAGAGATTTGTGTGTGGGTGTGTGTTGTGCGTGGGAGGGGGAGTTGACTTGAAGGCTGTGAGGTTTTGCAAATTATAAATGTTTCCCATATGTTCTATGTCTCCTCAGTCTCACTTTACATGTCGAGCTCTCTGGAGGACATGTGGTCTCACCACTCACATGCATTTACATACAATACACACACTCCTCATATGCACACTACTGCATATTCACTGATAGACTGAGTACTTTTATAACCATTTGCACTTTTATGTACACTAGAAGTAGACTGCATAGACATATAGACTATTTAGTCATAGACTAATACAATAGTCATAGACTATTTCCGCTCCTTAATCTGCTGAAGGGTTAGAATGCATACGCTGCCAGTCCTATGTATGTGTGTGTGTGAGTGTGTGTGTGTATGTTCAGCTCTATCTCAGACATGTCTGTCTGTCGTTATCTGGTATGGCTGACGTGTGTGTCTGTGATCTTTCGCTGGGCGTCAGAGGAGGTGATAGTGTCTGTGGAGGAAATCTGAGAGTTCCGTATCATCTCCGTCATGACTGAGAGAGGAAACGGAGAGATAGAAAGAGAGAGAAATGGAAAAAGAGAGTAGGAAAAGAAAACAGTAGAGACTGTATGCGGAAGAAGAGAGAGAGAGACCATAGAATGAGGGGAAAGAAAAAGTGAATTAGTGTAAGAAAAGTGAAAAGAAATATCTAAGAGACAAGAGGAGAGAAGAGAAGGAAAGAAAGAGAGTGTGAAAGGTAGAGAAGAAGGGATACTGGTAAAGGTGGTAAAAGATATACATAGAGAGGGACAGAAAGAGATTGAGGGAAGGGAGAGCTGGGGGTGTGTGTTCAAACAGGGGATGTGTGTTTGCTCCTTGCTGCGGTGTGTGTTCCATAGGCTGGAAGTTGTTTCTCAGCCTGCGCACCACCCAGTAATCTCAGAATGCTGTAACACACACACACACCCACACACACACCACACACACACACACACACACACACACAGCCCTGATACCTGCACTGGATTGAGTCCAGATGCATAGTGATGGCTGGGAGTTGGTACAGTGCAGCTCTGTGAGCTGACACCAGACAGAGGAACTGGGCCACCGCTGCTGACACAGAGCTTAGCTGCTCCTGTGCTTACTCAGTAGTGTGTGTCCATGTTTGTGAGAGAGAGAGAGAGTGCTTACTCAGTAGTGTGTGTCCGTGTGTGTGTGTATGAGAGAGTGCTTAGTCAGTGTAGTTCTGGAGTCTGTGTTTATGTTGTGTGAGTATTTGCTTACTCTGAGAGCTGAGAGAATTGGTGGGCATGTATGTTTGTGTGTGTGTGTATGTATGTATGTGTGCGTGTGTGGGTATGTGTGTGTGTTTGTGTGTCTGTGTGTGTGTGTGTGCACGTAGTGTCCTTGTGTGTGTGTGTTTGCCCCACGTGTTGTTCTTGCTGTCATCCGTGGGCACACCCCCAGGGTGCTGAGTTAATGACAGGCTGACTAAGAGGATGTATGTGAATGTGTGTGTGTGTGTGTGTGTATGTGTGTATGTGCGTGCGTGTGTGTGTGTGTATGTGTGTGTGTGTGTGTGTGCGTGTGTGTGTGTGTATGTGTGTGTGTGTGTGTGTGTGTGTGTGTGTGCATGTGTGTGTGTGTGTGTGTGTCTATGTGTGTATGTGCGTGTGTGTGTGTGTGTGTGTGTGTGTGTGTGTATGTGTGTGTGTGTGTGCGTGTGTGTGTGTGTACATGCAGAGTTAATGATAGGCTAAGAGGACAGGTGAGGGTGCCACTTCCTGCCCTTTCATCTCAACTTCCTCTTTCACGCCTAGGAACTTCTTACAAACTGACAACCCCTACTCACACACACACACACACACACGCACACACACACACAGACATACACATTAATCAAGCGACAGATCCTATCTGGTTATTTACTGCATGTCTTTTTCGCTGTCCACTGCATGGTCCTTTTTAGCCCAGATAAATATCTGGATATCCACAGCATATGGTTCTCTCCAGTCCAGATAATCTACTGCATGTAGTTCTGTTCAGTCCACACAACCTCTGTCTGGTTCTGGACTTGTTATCTACTCGTAATCTAACCTTGGTCTGGTTATCTGGTCCGGTCTGGTTATACAGCATGTGGTGCTGATGTGTCTAGAGAGGTTCTCTCTGGTAATGAGCCTTTTTGGACTGATGTGCACTCATTTCCCGTTTTTGTTGTGTTCGTTGTGATACACTTTGTCAGTGTTGAATGACGTCAGCTGGCCTGACTGGCTTATTATTAGCTCTGTGACAGCGGGGGTGTTAAACATCTTGTACAGCCCCAGTTGTGGTGCTGCTGCTGCTGCTGGTACTGTGTGGCAGGGAGTGTGAAACCGATTTGCTCGTCTCTCTGAGAGCTGAGAGCTGAGAGCTGAGAGCTGTCTGACTTCTTGCCATCACTGTAGGCCCCACTTTGTCTTAAGTAAGCCGAACACGCTGGAGTCATAGCAATCCAGATTTCCTGCCTTCAGTGGGGTTTGTGGTCTCATGCAAAAAAAACCCAAAAGCCTTAGGATTATTCAGTAGGCCACTTACTATAATATTATTGTTATATTATATTGCATATTTTAAGTAATAATCATATGCCTTTGCATTGGGAGGCCTATATATTTTGATATGTGGATAGCCTTAAATGGATATAGAATCTATTCAATGTGTTATAAACTAAGTAGTAAATGCTAGTTTTAATTTGTAATGTGGACAAATACGTTTGCCCACTCGCTTTTCCTTCATGTAATCAGAGTTCATGGGATGAAAGTTCTACTCTTTGTACTCAGTCTCTCTCAGGTTCTGAAATTGCCATTTATGGAACATCTGTAGGATGTAGAACTCCAAACTTTATTGTGTTGCTATGCCCTGAGCTTGCAATCTCACTTAGCTGTCTGAAGTTAGCTAGTTAGCTAACTAGTTTACTAGAATTAGCTAGCTGTTTGTGCTTTTACATGCCCCTGTTAAAATTTGCCTGGTGTTTTGAGGAGTGTGTTTTCCATGTGTTTCAAGAGCATGTTTCATTGTCTCTGTAAAAGTCTTTCTAAATGTGTGTGTGTGCTGTCCTCAGCTAGTTTCCCACATGAAAATGATGGCATTGGAAGAGTTGAGTGGAAAAATGGCAGTCTCAGAGTTTTGGCAGGACACCTCCCTGAGGATGTTGTTGCTTCTCTTTTCTCCCCCTCTCTTTCTCCTTCTCTCTTTTCCCTCTCTCTCTTTGTTCTTTTTCTTTTTCTCCCCCTTTGTCACTGTCTCAATCTGCCTTCTCCTGAATTCCTTCATCCCTCCATCACTCTCTCTTTTTCTCTTACTCATTTTCTATCCATCCACTTTTTCTTTTATCCTCCTCTGTCTATCCATCTCTGTCTGTCCTCATGTTGAATGTCAGTTCTCTTTCTCCCTCTGTCTACCTCCCCCTCTTCTTCTCTTCTCGTTTCTTCTCTCTCCTCCTCCCCTCTTCTCTTTGCTTGGCTCCAGCACTTGTCCCCTGCAGTCAGGGCTGTCTTCTGTTTTTCATTTCTGAGCAGAATGATTTCTTCTTCTTATGCGTGGCAGGCTTAGAACTTCCATCTCATTCATTAAAATGTCTTCATGTTGTGCAGGACCCTGGGGTTTCTTCATCCTTAAGCTACAGACAAATTGGTGGGAGGGTGTTAGGCATATATATATATGTGTGTGTGTGTGTGTGTGTGTGTGTGTGTGTGTGTGTGTATAGAAAAATATGACCACATGACCATCATCTAATAATTCTTTTTTTTTAATTTGATTTGATTTGCCTGTTCTGTATGTTTTATTCCTTGTATTTATCATTATTTACTTAAAGAAATGGTGTAAGTTGTATTTTCTTCTATCTATTTACTATTTACTATTATTATTCTTCATTATTCTACTATTTGCACCTATGCTGCATCTGTTTACACATGGAAGGAGTCTTGTTATCACCTGGAGAAATGGAATACTGATTTCTGATTGGCTGGCAGGGGTGTGTTAATTTTATATAATGCACACCTATGAAGTAGATCTGGTGAAAAAGTCTGATTACCGTTCTATATCAGTGCTTTTTTGAACGGTAACTATAACAGCCATAGTAAACGGCTGTTGAACTTGTCAGTAACAATGAAATCAGCTGTTCTTAGCTTTACCCACCGTTGAAAAGGAAGTAGTATAGCAACTGAACAGGTTTCTTTATAACTGAGCTGCAAGCTTTTCTATGTTTTAAATTGAAGTCTATTTCTTACAAGCATGAGTCACAACCAGGTGATAAGCGAGATAAGGGCCTTTGATAACTTGGTGGAGAAACTATTGGCCTCCACCTCGTTCATTAATTCCATTTAAGAGCACACGGCGTCGGCCGTTATTCCTTACTTATTGCACCAAACATCTTCTTGCTCACTCTAGTAGAGGGTTCTAGAATTGTTCCTCTAGCCAGGACAGGCAGTCGTATTCTGGAAATTGTAGACATATGATCACGGAGTTGCTTTGTGTAATAATGATTGGCTGACAGTAGTGTGTGCATTCTACTGTAGATGTTGTAAGATTGAAAGAAGTGGGGAATTCTGGGGAAATCTGGTCCACGGGGGGGGGGAGGTTTTACATCTGCTTTCACCGGCGAGGGGAGGGGGAAGTCCCTTGGTCCACAGGGCGTTGCTATGGTTTCTCTGCTTGTCAATAATGCCAGATTGCTGTTGCCAAAACTGTTGCTACTTCCTGTTCTTCAGTTCCAGCCAGATCCCCCCTCTCTCTCTCTCCCTCTCTCTCTCTCTCTCTCTCTCTCTCTCTGTCTGTCTCTCCCTACTTCCCCTCCTTCCATCAGACCAATAATGAGTAGTGACACATTTATATTGCTTTGAGACTTTGTGTGCCATACTTTGCTATTGCCTTCACACACCTCACACTTATTTTCATTTTTTTGCCTTTTATGTTCCTCTCCATCCCATTCTCACTCTGTTTCTCTCCCTTCATCCTTGTTTTTTTCTCTCTCTCTGTCGATCTCTATCTGTCTATCTTTCTCTCTCCTCCACAAATATGCTCGCATCACCATCTCCCCCCCAGCAGAGACCCCCCTCCCCATCCATCCACCCCCTGATGAGTGTGTGGTAATTACACTCTCTGTGTTGGGAGTGTTTTGATGGCCTACAGCTGCAGTGTATACACACTGATGTCCCATAGGCACATGGGAGAGAGAGAGAGAGAGAGAGAAAGAGAGAGAGAGAGAAAGAGAGAGAGAATTGGTTTGGAGGGAGGGAGAATATTATTATAGGGTTTAGAATTCGTCAAGTAAAGATGAGATGGGTAGAGCAAGAGAACAATGGCCCGGGTGAAAGGATGCAGGGGTGGTAGGAGGATAAGGGCTTGTTGTGGAGGAGGAGTGGAACAGGAAGTTCAGTGTTAATTACACCTTACTGTGTCACGACTCACAACCTGGCTGAAATTG
>PYXC01002020.1:932500-957500 GCA_015244755.2 Tenualosa ilisha
GTTGGGAGCACGCGCTTGAATGTCGTAGTTTGAGAGGTCCACACGTGCGTTTGTGCATTTGTGCGTCTGACCAGAACCGCATGTGTGCGTTGCTGTAAGGATATGAGCTTCAGGATGAACCGGATCACCTTCCGTAAGAAACACAAGGCAAGGCGAGAACGGGCCGACTTTAACAGATTGAGCTGTGTACGTATGCAACTCCTTGTCTTCATGCTGTGTTTCTCTCCCTTTCTCATGGCTGCCCAGCGCAGGGGCCCCACTGCTTATCTGATCTGGTCAGAAGAGGCCAACAACCCAAAAAATTCTGTTACTTTTTGTGCATTTCGTTTTCCAAATTGGCTTTTGTCTTTAGTCGGACCCTTCATTGTCTGAACTGGAGACACATACAGTAGCATTCATAGGTAATGGCTAGCAAACCTAATAGAGAGATTTGAACCACTGTGTTTCCTTGTCATCATTACTCTCATTATTTTCTTTTACAGAGCACTGGAATGGATTGTGTGTGTGTTTGTGTGTGTGTGTGTGTGTGTGTGCGCGTGCATCGGTGCATTGTCTCTGTGTGTGGTTACAGTTTCATTGTGTGTGGCCATGCTGCAGGAGCTAAATTCGTTTTTGGAGCTCACACATGCAAGTGCTGAGACCATGGTGGTTTTGAAGTTCTCTCTTGCCATTGTTCCGTTCATTCTGGTGATGAAGCTCTCTACAGCTATTGTTCAAATAGTATTGGTTTGAAATTCACTCTGGTGAGTGTTGAAACAGCCCTGATTTAAAGTGTAAACAGAGCGCCGGTCAAGGTCTCAGCTTTCCTTTTCTTGGAGCCCTGACAGTGATGAATATGTATGATAAACCCATGCAGTAATCATTCAGGCTGTGGCATAATACTAACGCTGACATTAATTCTGTTCTTTAAAACAGTAAGTCTGTGTGAATGTTGGTACCTCTCTCTCTGGCCCGTTCTCACTCCTTCTCTGTGTACGCATGTTTCTGTGAGCGTGCCAAAGTATGTACGTAACTCCTGTGAGGAATGGAAAGTTCAGGTTCATCAGTGACTTCAGTTCGTTTAACACTTATAAGGAAACTCCACTCACTCAAAATACCACCCTGACATTACAGTGCCCCACATGATGACTTCCTCAAAGCCGACCACTGTTGTGATTATACTGGGAGTTACTGCATCCTCAGAAATACCCTGACTCGTACTCTTAGTACAGGTGCAAGTGTAAAAGCCCCTAAAATAGACCGGGTCCTCTGGAGTACGAGTGTGTGTGTGTGTGTGTGTGTGTGTGTGTGTGGTAGCGAGCTAGAGAGAGAGTATGTGCATATGTGTGTGTGTGTGTGTGTGTGTGTGTGTGTGTGTGTGTGTGAGAGAGAGAGAGAGAGAGAGAGAGAATGTCAGGTGCTTTTGCTTCTCGTCTCTGTGCTTTAGAATCTTTTGGATATGAAAGCAGCACAATGACATGTCTGCCGTTGGAATTTCCCTTGTGTTCATAGCTGGTCCCAGTGTGTAAACGGCTGCTGCTGATACTGTTGGTGTTGGTGTGTGGCTGTTGGTGGTCTTTGGCTTTCGCACACAGTGGGGGGTGGATACGTGACTGGGATGACAGTTAATTTCATCAGTTTCATGCTTGGCAGGATACTGTGTCTATGCTTATCTTATTAAGTAGTTAGTACAGTGGTATAGTTAGACAGTTAGTAACTAATTAGCTATTAAGTAGCTATTAGCTGTTAGTTAACTTATTAGTGTTGAACTTCACTTTAGCATTGTAGCAAGGATTGAAGCAGAGGTGACAGTTTTGGCAGATTGGCATGGATACTTGCAGGCAGAGCAGATAGTTAGCTTTAACAGTGTGGCATGGATGATTTGGAAGCATAGGTGACAGTTAGCTTTAATACGGCAATAGTTAGCATCCACGGTATGGCATGGGTGATAGTTAGCTTTCACAGTATGGCATAGATGATAGTTCACTTCCACAGTATGATATGGTTGATAGTTAGCTTTTACAGTATTGCATAGATATGTGCATGCAGCAGATGACAGTTAGCTATGGTAGTGCAGTACATGCGACCACAGGAGACAGTTAGCATTAGCAGTGAGATGAGCAGGCTGAAGCAGATGTTTATCTAGTGGACACTCAACATAGAGATGTGTAAATCTTTTCTCACAGGTCTGGTCTGATTGACTGATTTAGTGTGACTGGGGATATGATGTTTGCACTGTCTGCTCTCTAATTTTATTAATCTCATGTTGTCCTTGATTGTAATCAAGTGTCAAAGGTATTTACTTTTACTGGTGTTCAAACTGTCTTGGCCCTGAATATGGGAGATCTAGCAAAAGAACATCTCACCAGTCAACGGCATAGCATTGTCTTTAACTGACCACGATGACAGTAGGTCTAAATATCACAGTTGAAATATCTCTTGCCAGAATAGCGGACTTTGTATTAAGCAGTTTGGTCACTTTAGAGTTTAAATTCAAAACCCTCAATGAATTCACAGAAATATGTATTATCATTTTGATAAACTTTATTATCAGTCCAACTCCAACTGGAATTTATTTTTACTTCATAATAACATTCAAATTGCAGTTTGATACAGTTATGTGGAAATGATTATAAAAACAATTTAATTTTTGCTGATTTTTTAAGGTGGAAAGTGGAGTTTTGCATCTGAACTCTATGTAGATCAAATTATGAAAGTGCTGTGTAATTAAGCCAACCAGTGCATTACAATCGAACAAACAAATCAATTGCTGTTGCAGTGTAACAGTATATACAGTATATTCGTATATGTAATAGATAGATAGTCTTTATCATCCATAATGGAGATTTGTTTTTTGCAGTCAATTGAGAGTCTAATCAGCAAACATACTGTACATACACTTAATGAGCAATGCAGGAGAGGTCTATACCCCCATGTGTTTTTTCATGTTGGTCCTACCAGGCAACACATCTGCAACCATCAACGCCAGGTCTGCGGTCAAAGAGAGAGATTTAGAGAGGCATATGTGTGTGTGTGTGTGTGTGTGTGTGTGTTTGTGTGTAGGGGGTGTTAGTGTCTCTCAGTGTTGTTCACAATTCATGACTGGAGTGTTTTTTCCGACCAGAGAATCCTGCTCATTAACCGCTCCTGTCCCTCTGACTGATAGGGAGAAACTCAGACACACACACACATACACACACACATAGGGCTGAAGCCCGAGAGCTTGCAGGACAGAAATGGAGGGGAGAATCATTCTAGTACAGGCGAACAAGAACAAAGAAGAGGTCAATCTCTTTTACTTCTCCTATCAAATGTGTACAGCATGGAAGATATGAGTGTGTGTGTGTGTGTGGTGTGTGTTTGTTTGTTTGGATTGTATTTGATTGCGCTGCTGAATGTGTGGGTGTGTGTGAGTCTGTGTGTGTGTGTGTGTGTGTGTGTATTCATAATGTGTATGTGCTGTGTATTGGTGTTGGTGTGTGTGTGTGTGAGTGTGTGTACATGTGCGTGTGAGTGGGTATGTGTGTAGGTGTGGTGCCGTTTGGAGCACAGTAATAGGAAGAGAGAGAGAGAGAACAAACAGGCACACACACACGCACATGTCTAACCTCAGGCACACACACACACGCACATGTAAAGCCCCACAAAATCACCCCTCCAACACACACACACATACACACACACACACAGACACCTGAACAAGGCAGCTGCATGGGAATGGGCAGTTAACCTTTGACTCCAGACCTTCACACATGACCTCAGATCTCCCCAAAGACCAAAAGTCTGTACACCAGTCCTCAAAGTCTTAACATGTTTGATGTAGCCTGAAGAAGCTTCCCTGAAAATGAACTGCAGCAGCTTCGAAAATCAAAAAAGTTCCTTCCCTAACGCTTTTTTTCCCTCTCTCATATACCAATACCAATACCAACTGCTCTCCCATGATGCAGTTCTCCTGTCACTCACCAAAAACCCTGTCAAGCAACCAGCCCCTTGTGATGTCATATTGGGCAAACCCTGTGGTTGCTACGACAAAAACCTCCAAGCAGTGTTCCAGCTCCAAAGAGGCAGCAAGGGCTACGCAAATGAAAATGATGACATTTGTGTTCCTTGAATGGTCCAACATAAACACTGGCTTGATACAATATACATTTGGGTGTCTGGGCTCCGAGCCACACTTGACAGAAAAGTCCTGATCGCTAGCTTGGCAGACAAAGTGGGTAGTTTGAGTGGTAAAACTCAGCAAACCAAAGACCATGCAACTATAAGAGCATTTACAAATGATTGCAGTGAATGAACGATGGAAGTCATCACAGTTGGCCATTTTTCATGAGCACTTCCATCGACTCCACAGATGAAACAACAAAGGCTGTTTCATGGATGTAGGGTGGTGAAAGACTGTTCTTCCATGCTCTGTCTACAGCACAGAAAGGGCTTCGCTGTTCCCCTTTATTGTTTAGTTTCCCACATTTATTCTGTTTAAATGTGCTCTACATGATACATACGACAGGAGTGCAGAGCAGCATCTGTTTGTCATTTGTGAATAAAACAGGCTGATTTCTGCATCGATGAGGAATGCAGTCAGCTTCACAGAGAGTAAGAGAGAGAGAGAGGGGAGAGAGAGAGAGAGAGAGAGAGAGAAAGATGCATGAGTCTCTGGCTCAAACAATAAACATCTCAAGTCTTGTTAACTTCAGAAGAACACTTCAGACTGGCAGTGTTCAGTGGCGTTGGTGAGAAGGTGCCTGTGTTAAACTCTGTGTGTGAGTGTGTGTTTAATTGTGTTGCTGAGAGTTTGTGTGTGTGTGTATGCGCGGGGCATGTGCGTGTGTATGCGCAGTGCATGTGCATTTGTCTGTTCGATTATGTCTGTGTGTACGTGAGTGTGTGTGTGTGTGTGTGTGTGTGTGTGTGTGTGTGTGTGTGTGTGTGTGTGTGTGTGTAAATAAAGTTGACCCATCAGCAGGATTGACCTCAAGGACTCTTCCCTTCACGGGAAGTCCACTGGCATGCAAGCATGCTACACTAAAGTACTCTCACAAGAATGCTTGAAGATTGAAGTGTGTGTGTGTGTGTGTGTGTGTGTGTGTGGTGTGTGTGTGGTGTGTGTGTGTGTGTGTTTGAATTCTTAGCTTGTGCTGCTGAGTGCGTATGTCCTGTATACTGATACAGTGTGTGTGTGCTTGTGCCTTAAAACCCAGCCCTGGTCCAATGTTGCATCCTCACCTATATGTGGAACCCCTGGTTACGTTCCCTCCATTTTCTGTGGTGTGTGTGTGTGTGTGTGTGTGTGTGTGTGTGTGTGTGTGCATGTGTGTGTGTGTGTATGTGACTCACGTAGAGGACACAGCGGAAGCTCTGGCAGTAGCATGGGCTTGGGGTTTCAGTCCCTGAATCATGCCTATGTTTAGTTTCTGTGTGTGTGTGTGTGTTGTGTGTGTGTGTGTTTAGTTTCCTCTCTCCGCTGGTGTTCATTTTTAGGCACGTCTCATTCTGGTCTGCTCACCTCGTATGTTACTAAGTAACGGGTCCATTTGTTTTGGATATCGCAAGGGCAGGGTTCTATTTCAGAACCACTCGCTTGAAATATAAACACACTCATGCCATGCGGGCTGTAAATCTGTTAGAGCTGTGTCAGTGTTCTCCTGTGCCGCAGGACAATGTTGGGCAGCAATGAATTGACCTCATGTTAGATGTAACTTGAGTGCAGTCATCAGGATTTGCAGGTTTTTGCAAGTGGAGAGAATGAATTGAGCCTGCTGTGTGATTTGGGATTTGGATGAAGAGTGATCCTCCTGAATGTGTAATTGTACCTCCTCCTAAATATGTGTGTGTGTGTGTGTGTGTGTGTCTGTGTGCATGTGCATTACGGTACAATGGTATGTGTGTGTGTTATGGTTCAGTAGGACTAATGTGTGCGTGTGCGTGCGTTCTTGTGTGTTCAGCAGGAGAAGCCGAAACTGATTGACCCTCTGGACTATGAGGCGGTGATCTCGGAGCTGGAGGCAGAGCTAAAGGAGGATCCTCACCAAGACCTGCTTCTCTTTCCTGAGCATGACTTCACTGTGAGTACACTAACCCTAACAACAACACTACAGCAAAAACACTCATTTTCTGTGATACGAAACACAATTTAAAGTATAAAACACAACTTAATTGTAGATAACTTAACAACGTTTCTGTCAGTGCAAAAAAAAAAATTTGATGTACAACTTCTACAGCATTCGACGTCTGTGTCCGTCTCACTTAAAAAATCTATCTGTCTCTGTCTTAGTCAGGCAGACTTATTGTGTGTGTGAGTCCTGGTCATGGAACTAAATGCTGAAATTGTATAAACCTCAGTGGCTTATCATGCTATCGTACTTATCATGCTATAGTACTTATCATGCTATAGTACTTATCATGCTATAGTACTTGTGTCTACATGTTGGTTTGACTGCTGTGTTTGTTGGTAACTTGCAAAGAGACACAAACTACACACACACAGACACTGACATACAGTAGACACACAGCAAACACACCCAAATACACACAATTCTTACACTAACATTGTCTTTGGCAGTACTGTATCCAAACAGTGAGGCCGATAAAGCTAATATGAGAGAGAGAGAAAGAGAGAGAGAGAGAGAGGGAGAGAGAGAGAGAGAGAGAGAGAGAGAGAGAGAGAGAGAGAAAATGAGATCATGATGTTTTGGGGGCTATTTGGTCAGTGGTTGGAGTGTGGTGTGTTGTACCTCCTGACACTGAAGTCTTGACCCTTTGACAATATCTGTCAGCCAGGGAGCTGGAGAGCTGCTCTCCTCTCCTGCTCTCAGTGATGTCAGCCATAGCTGTGCTCTGTTGCAGGACACGGCTCTCACGGATCAAAAACACACAGCAGTTAAAACACAGAAGATCTGCCCGCCAAGCTAATGAGCATCGGACACACACATACATGCACACACACACACACACACACACACACACACACACACACACACACACACACACTCACACACACACACACAGGCGCGTGCACACACACACACACACTCACACACACGCACACACACACACACAGTTAACAGCAGCTAAGCAGTAAAACCAGGTCTGCCTGCCGAGCTGAGATGAAACAGACCAAGTGTCATGCATCAGGCACAGCCTATTGTCTATTTCTCTTAGCTTGGTGATGTAAGTGTGGGTTTGTGTGTGTGCGCGTGTGTGTGTGATGTATGTGTGTGTGCATGTGTGAATGCAGTGGGTGAACTCTATATGAGTGCACACATGTGTAAGTATGTGTGTATGTGATTGCGCTAATGCCTGTGTGTGTGTGCGTGTATGTGTGCGTGTGTGTGTGTTTACGTGAGCATGTTAATGACTGCAGTGCTTCTTCTATGTGAGCCTTAGTGTCTTAGAGGATGTGGTTCAGTGGCTGTGTCACTGCTATCTGCAGCGGAGGGGAAGTCCTGCAGACTGTGTTGTGTTTGTGTGTGTGTGTTTGTGTGTGTGTGCACATATGTTTTTGCATGTGTATTCATGTGTATAAGTGTGTGTGCGTGCAAGTGTGCATATATGCATCTGTGTGTGTGTGTGAACGGGCAGAAAAATGTCTTGTAGTGTTTCTAAGGATGGAGCAGCTGAAGGCAGCGATGGGGAAGGAGTTTATGAGCCTGAACTTTCCTTCGTTTGACCTGAGTGACTTTCTGTGGCACATTCACTTTCACACACACACACACACGCGCACACACACACACTCATACACATATACATACGCATGCACGCGCTCAGACACACACACACACACACTCATACATATCACATACACATGCACACACTCGGACAGACACACACACACACACACACACACACACACACACACACACACACATACACATATAGAATAATAGGGAACCATTAAAGCTTGAACACACTAGTAGTGTGACACACTCATACACAAATACACACGTACACACATCCTAAAAGTGTGGTAAAGAGAAGGCTGAGATGACTCGTGATAAAAAAACATGATAACCTGCAGAAAAAAAGTTCCCTCTCTCTCTCTTTTTCTCTTTTTCACTCTCAAATACATGCACACACACACACACACACACACACACACACACACACACACACAAACCCAGGCAGACATGATAAAAAATGTCTCAAAGTTACAGCAGACCTTTTTGAATGCCAAACACAAACAGTGCGAGACAATAAGCCAGGAGCAAGTTCTAGAACAGTAAACAAAGGCCCTGCAGAGGAACACACAGGTTACATAAGAAGACCTGGAGATGGACTAACATAAACACCCCAAACCCATGATGAGGCCACTCTGTCAAGGATGGATTACATATGTGTGTGTGCATGTGTGTGTGTGTGTGTGTGTGTGTGTGTGTGCGTGCCTGTGTATGTTTTCTGAAGAGAGAGGCCTCTGGCCCAGTCCGCATGGATTGTATCAAGAGGGTTGGATGTGGACTAACATAAACAACTCAGGCTCATGGAGATGTTTTACTGGACAGGACACGTTACGCTAGTAACCCCTCCAAACAGTAATGCTTAGACAGATTTTCCACTTCAGGGCAAATTCTCTGTGGAGGAGGAAAGGTCAGTCAAATTAAACTACAACTAATGGTGATTATATCAGTTGTTTTTACATTCAGCCATGAGTGCAATCATTTAATGAAGTCTGGCAGAGCCCTGTCCTGAAGCAGACTAATTACGATCATAGGTTGTCATTAGATGCCGGGATGTCTGCTTGGTAATGCCAATGCTGTTTAGTTTATGTTAACGAAGATGCTAACGGCTATACAAACATGTACACAAAAACACAAATTACAGTTTCTCTGTCTCTATTTCTTTCTCTATTTCTCTCTCTCTCTCTCTCTCTCTCTCTCTTTCTCTCTTTCTGTCTGCCCAGCTGAGCTGTTGGGATTTGTATAGGCCCTAACCTGTGCTCATTAGCAAGTTCATTTGCAAGCTAATGCGATTCCACAAACCACTCATTGAAATGGTGCTCTTTTAATTAGACAGTCATAATGCCCAATTTCAGATCCCTGACTTCATGTTAAAATACATGACCCAACGCCAAGGAGAGGGAGAGAGAGGGAGAGAGAGACAGAGAGAGAGAGAGAGAAAGAGAGAGAGATTTGTTGAGTACATCATGCCCTGGTTGTGCCGCAGTGGTCATTCTAATTCAATCGTTCTAACTGAAGCAGCCGTACACCCAGTTTGCCACTGAACCTACATCATTCATCTCTTATAATTGGCTACATCATTGAACTCTGCTGCACAGCTCGCTTGTGATTGGCTATGCTGTTTAACTCTGCTTCCTGGCTCTCATATGACTAGCTGCAGCTCTGCTACTTGTCTCCGGCCCCACAGTCACACCAAATGTGGGTGTCAGCACACCTCCATGCATCATCATAGCATCAACAGCTCAAACTCATGAAGTGTGTGCATGCATGGTTTTCCACCACAGTAATGTACAATAGGGCAACGCTACTCACAGTGTTTATGTAATGTTTGTTTTTAGAAGTGTGGCTCTTGCCTCTGTCCATTGCATACTGTAAGAATGAATTGCAGATGCGTTGTTCTCTTGCACTTCTGGTATTATTGATGGAGCTGCTTTCTTCCACATTATATTTATCCTGCTGCATGTAGACAACTCATCTCTCATTGGTCACCTTCAGTGTTGTGTTAGGCTAAGGGCACAAAGCTGTAAGGCTCAGCAGAATATGCCTGTGGTGAGTTGGTCTGAATTAAAATGATGGTGTCATGCTGGAATTGATAAGATAATTGCACAAGATAAATCAGTCACTGGTCATTGAAGCAATAAGACATGAGTCACAGTGTTGAAGTGGCTGAAGGATTAAAACCACAGCTGTCATTTGGCCATAGGCACAGTCAGAGGCATTGCTTCTGTTCAGTCTTCCTCCACCCGATAAAATAGCTCCAGTCTTTGTCATTTTGAATTAAGGCGACTGCCATGTCCGACAATTCAGTGCGGCATCAGGAGTTACTGCAGATGTGTATAGTTACTAAGTAAAAATACTTCACAGTACGTTTTGTAGACTACACTATGTGTGTTTGGGAGTATCTGTACTTGAGTTGTTGAAATAAAAATCTGTCCAATTACTTTTACTTCCCTGCATTTCCTGAGTTGATTACATACTTTTATTCCACTACATTTTCATTCGGCAGCAAAGTGTCTAATATCAGATGAAATTGAATTTGGTGGTTGACTGAGTGACTGCAACAAAGTTTTGGGAAGCTGACTTGTCACTGGACAAGTGCAAACAACTAATTTTCCATTGAACTATTTGTCATTCTGACTGTGTGTGTGTGAGTGTGTGTGTGTGTGTGTGTGTGTGTGTGTGTGTGTGTGTGTGTAAGCAACATGTTTTAAACATGTTTTACTTGTTTGTTTTAAGCCTACTTGTACTTTTACTTTTTTTACTTAAGTACATTTAAGTATAGATTGCTTCTCGTATTTAAGTACAATAAATACAAGATACTTTTAGACTTGAGTAACATACTAGTGGATGACTTGAACTTCAACCAAAGTCATTTTTGGGTGAGGCGTCTGTTCTTTTACTCAGGTGGGACATTCTGGTACTTTGTACAACAAAAACACTGGGTATCAGTGACATCAGGAGTTATTACAAGCTATAAAAAGTCAGCGTGGGGATGCTCTGTTGTACAACAGTGTGAAATGTCTCTTGTCCAATCAAAAATGAATGAACAGTTTGACTGGACCTAGTTGTTGTAGAATTCATAAGATCGCATCCGTAAGCTCATGTCAGACTCGGCTTTAACTGTGTGTGTCTTGGGGACTGGGTATTGCCCTCTTTCTATGACATCATCTTTGATATTGTCATTAGTTTGTTGCTATCAAGATGAGCCTGTTGCAATGTCCTTCTCTTCACTGTGGTTCAAAACATTTTGGTTTGGAACCAACTGTGATAAACACTTGTGTCTGGGCACTTAGGCACTTTAGGATTATTCCAGAACTCTCTCTCTCTCTCGTAATTGTTGTGTGTATTCTCTACTTCTCTGTTTCTTTTAACGGTTTGTTTCTGTAAACTTCCTTCTCTCTCTCTTGTTTTTTAGAGGATATGATTGGCTGTGTATGGTGTTCTTTCCTCTCCTTCCATTCTGTTTTAAGGGATTTTAAACTCTCTCTCTCTCTCTCTCTCTCTCTCTCTCTCTCTCTCTCTCTCTTCAGGTTTCAACTCTTCCCCAGGAGACACGGACACTGCAGTCCACTGTCCCACCTGAGGCAGAAGAACAGGCCAAATGTCTGCTGGTCAGACAGGTAAGTCCCACAATGCACCTTGAGAAACTTATATATTATATATATACAGTTTCTCACACAGTCATCACCAGACTATGAGTTAAGTCTGCAACGAAGACTTGTGTGCATGTGTCATTCTGGCACAGCATGTAATTATAAGAGGTACAGTGCATATTAGATGGGGGATCTGGCTTTGGTTAAAACAGGAAAGGGAGCTCTAAGTCATTATTTTTAGCTTGTTGTGACTCCTGCCAAGACTGCAGACAGCAAATTTAACAGGTAAAGCAGATGTAGTGTGCAGATCCTTTGAGAGAAAGCTGAATTAGCTGCAGCCACAAAAGGCATGAAAGGGATTGTGGTGTGTGTGTGTGTGTGTGTGTGTGTGTGTGTGTGCGTGTGTGTGTGTGTATGTGGTGTGTGTGTGTGTGTGTGTGTGTGCTGTCAAGCACATTGCTGTGCATGATTTGTTATGTTTTGGTGTGTGACTGTGTGTGTGTGTGTGTGTGTGTGTGTGTGTGTGACGTGTCCTTCTTGTGTTTTGATGTTGTTGTGTTTAGAGAAACATGTTTACGTGCTGTACCCACAGTTCTTTGTGCATGTGTGTCTGTGTGTCAGTGTAAGCATTTTCTATGTGTGTACAAAAAATAGAGAGGAAATTTGTGTGTGTGTGTGTGTGTGTGTGTGTGTGTGAGAGAGAGTGTGTGTGTGTGTGTGTGTGGTGTGCATGAATAAGCCCAATGCCATGGTAGCTGGCTGTTCTGTTCTGGCTCCAGTGGCTCGGCCTAAACCAGCCAAAACCACCAGCTTCCTTGTGGTTTGACCCAGTTTGGTGGCGGGCCGAGCTGAGCCCAGTTCTGTGAGGCTGTGTGGTCCTCCACACCCACCAGATTGCCCTCTGAGGAGGGGCCTGCAGTCCATCCAGTTCCGATCTGGCTGTGATTCGGCCCAGGTGTGGCCTTGAGCCGCTAAAGCGAGAGGGAATCCAGAGTATTGTGTTGTTTTGAACTTAATAGTGTTGTGTTGTGTTGTGTTGTGCTGGGTTGTATTGTATTGTACTGTATTGTGTGGTGGTGTGGTGTGTGTTATCCATATGAAGTTTCCCACTGTGGGATGGAGCATCTGTCTGGAACGGTACAGTGGAAGTGGAGTCTGACACCAGCTTCAGTGAGGTCATCAAGTGCAGCTGGATGTGTTTGTATATGTGTGTGTGTGTTTGTGTGTGTGTGTGTGTGTGTGTGTGTATGTGTGTAATGCCCACAGTGAGGTCACCACATACAGCTGAGAGGGTGTGTCTAGGTAGGGCCAGATCAGGTTGGTTGGGGCCAGAGTCAGCTGGTTCCATCTATTGAGCAGAACTGCAGAGGCAGCCTGTGTGTGTGCGTGTGTGTGTGTGTGTGTATGTGTGTGTGTGTGTGTGTGTGTGTGTGTGTGACTGTGCGTGTGTGTGTGTAACTTGGCCTCCGCTGATGCCACCCTGTCCAGCTGAGTGAGTTGGGGCCAGAAACACCCATCCGAATCCATTTCCTGTCTCCCCTTGCAGAAGCGGCCTCTGGCAGTGAAGAGTGTGTTTGTGCGTGTGTGTGTGTATGAGCAGAGTTACAGGAGCAGCCTGAAGGACAATCCAGGACTAGGCCAGCTCCTCTGTATGTGGTGCCCCGTGGGTCGCCTGGTCATGTTTCCCTCTATGCAGTGAAGAGTGAGTGAGACTGAGTGAGTGTGGGCCAGCCCTGGGCTAGGTGTTCTCAACAGAGGCTCTGTTTCCAGTGAACTCACACACTGCACCTGAATGATTTCGGGCCAGATGTGGTATGAATCCTACTAACTTGCTTTGATACGGGCACATGTATCGTGTGGTCGGAGTGTGTGTTTGTGTGTGTGTTGTGTGTTGTGTGTGTGTGTGTGTGTGTGTGTGTGTGCGTGCGCGTGTATGCATGTGTGTTCTCTGAGCTCCATCCCTCCAGTGGAGTGTGGGCCGTTTGAGGTTGACAGTGAGGTCCCAGTTGGCCTGTGTGTGTGTGTGCGCGTGTGTGTGTGTGTGTATTTGTGTGTGCGCACATGTGTGTGTGTTTGTATGTGCATGCGCACGTATGTGTGTGTGTGTGTCTGTGTGTGTGTGCGTGTGTGTGCACGTGTGTGTGTGTGTGAGTGAGTGCACATGCATGCATGTGTGCATGTGTGTGTGTGTGTGTGTGTATGTGTATGCCTTTGCCTTTGGACCCCGTGGGAGAGAATAGAAATGTAATATCAGAAAGAGAGGGAGGCAGATGAAACACTGATATAGAGATGCTGTTTCATTCTACCACAGTTTATCACGATGAACCCAGGTCATAGTCGATGCCAACCACTGCTTTTGCAATCGATATCCATAATGGTACATTTTAAAGGAAAGGTCCGGGGTGAATGTGTGTAGCCCTGTTGGGCTGTCAGTAGGAAGAAGAATGAGAAAATTTGGTACGACATAGACAGGGCAGCTAATGCTAACTGAATGAGGCACAGCAAAGAGAAACTGAAACTGCGTTTTCTTGCCCACAACAGGGATATGGGTTGATTTACCCCAGACGTCTCCTTTAATGTACTGAATGAAGGCTAGTTGGTTGTTATTGTTACATCTGCAATGATCACAGCTTAAGATGGATGTACTTTCTTTACTTCTGTGTGTGTGTGTTTGTGCGTTTTTATTTCATTCTCGCAGTTTGATTCTTCATGGCTCCTTATGTCTGATGGGTCGTGTGTGTGTGTGTCTGTGTGTGTGACTGTGCCATGCATGTGTACGTGTGTGTCAGACTGAAGTGAAACTCGCTGTTGGTGCTGGAGGAAGTGCGTGTGTGTGGTGTGTGTGTGTTTGTGTGTGGGTGTGTGTTTAATTTAGCACTGTGAACTTCTCAGTCTGTCAAGCCCCAGTGGCAACAGGAACTCCAGACTGCAATCTGTCAAGGCTCAGTGCCCCACCCCACACTGGGGAACTAGGAGGGGGTCAAAAGACAGACAGATAGACAGATAGAGAAACAGATAGAGAGGCAGACAGGCAGACAGACAGGCAGATCAACAGATAGAGAGACAGACAGGTAGAGAGACAGATATGCAGACAGATAGATAAAGAGACAGACAGGCAGACAAATAGAGATACAGAAAGACAGACAGAAAAGCAAGAGTGGTCGGACCGTTGGTGTGTGGGTGTCTGAGTCTGGGTCGTGTATGATACTTGCTTTCAGCCCACACATGTCCATGCATACAGACATCTGTGTGTGTGTGTGTGTGTGTGTGTGTTTGTAAACCTGTATTGGTGTCACAGAGAATGAGAGAGGGAGAAGGAGAATGAGTGTGAGGGTGTGTTTTCAAGAGGGTCAAATCAAGTACGCTTGTCTCCATATCCATAATCCCTGCAGACAGCAGTGGAAGTGTAATTGCATTTCCTCGACAGGTTGATTTATTTTGATCGTTAATTAAATTGTAAAAGTGCACAGTGTGTCTGGGGCTTTAAGGAAAGGCCTTGTCTGTCTGTCTGTCTGTCTGTCTGTCTGTGATGGAGGGCTCGGTAGTCTGGTCTCCTCTCTTCCTCCCTTGATGCAAGGCAAGGCAAGTTTCCTACACAGAGGCAATTCAATGTGCTTTACAAGTATAAAGGCAAACAATGGTGAATAATAGAAATGACGGACATAAAATGATGGAAAAAAAAAAAAAAAAAAAACAAATTGATGATTGAAAAATAAAAAAAGCATAATTTTTATAGAATTGAACAGTTGTAGACCACTATTGAACCACCGTTCTGCGGAAAAAGTGCAGAGCTCAAACCCACATTGGCCCAAATCCGCACGTCACAAATGTGTTGAACACCTAAATACAAAGACTGACAATCTCAGTCTCCCCAAGCAGTCGGTGTAACAGCTAGGTTATCTGACACTAATTAGTGCAATTATGGGTTTTAATGTTAGACTAACTAAACACAAAACAATTGCTGGAACAGCTATGCCTTGTGTTAATTCCAGAGCAACCACAACCAGTAAAAGAAAATAAAATGAAAAAAGTAAGTAAAAGTTAAGTAATAAATTATTAAAGTTTAAATAAACTTTCTGCTTACTGCTAAGCATTTAGCTGAGATCTGAGAAATCTGTTAGGGTTATATTGCTGAAACATATCAGAAAGGGCAGTCCCTGTCCCATTTAGAGATTTGAACACAAGCACCAGTGCTTTAAAGTAAATTCTATAGCTTACTGGGAGACAGTGAAGGGACCTTAGAATTGTGCTCTGTTCTTTTGGTTCTTGTGAGGACCAAAGCCACAGCATTTTAAATCAGCTGCAGCTGTCTGATACAGTTTTTTGGCAGGCCTGTGAAAAGGCCATTGCAGTAGTCAACCCTACTGGAAATGAAGGCATGGATTAGCTTTCCCAAATCCTTTTTTGACATAAGTCCTCTTAGTTTGGCAATATTTAGGCGACAAAATGCTAACAGTGATTCTTTTCATGTGTGTCAAAGTTTAGCTCGTTGTCAATGAAAGCACCAAGATTTTTAACAGTAACTTTTTACTCCCCTTTGTGTCAAGAATAGTGGAAATTCTGAGTCTTTAGGAGGTGTCATGGAGGTACTCAGTCAGTCCAGACAGGGATAAGACTTGGGTTATCCTCTTTTGTAAGTCGCTTTGGATAAAAGCATCTGCTAAATGCCTAAATGTAAATGTAAACTGTCTGTCAACATCTTAGTTGGAGATAGCCAGGTTGGAAACATCGCCCATAGACAGCTATGGGTTTCTGCTATGGCTGTTCCTGTAATTCGAAGTCATTCTAGAATTGTATCATACAGATCTATGGTACATGGTAGGGAAAAAATACAGCTCAAAAAGGGGTAGTGGTGTGTGTGTGTGTGTGTGTGTGTGTGTGTGTATGCGTGTTTCTCGTAACACTCTGATTCTAGAGTAGATTCTACCCTAGTCTGATCTGGTCTCCACCCAAGCCCCAGTGTGGACCTAGTGTTGCCGTAGTGACAGAGGGAGGTGGAGGTGTGTGGTGTGTGGTCATGGTGGCTGGAGGTGGGGTGGGGGTGTTCTCACCTCGTCCAGAAATAACCTTCAACACCAGGAAACTATTGCTGCTGCACACACCATATCTCTCTTTCACACAGTCTCTCTCCCTTTCTCTCTGACACACACACATGCATGTACACACATGCACACACACAAACACACACACACACACACACACACACACCAACACACATATACACAAACACACAGACACACACACGGATACACACATATGCACGCATACACATACACACAAACACACACACACACACACACACACACAGGCCAGTGAATGGAAAATGTTCCTTTTCCTTTTCACAGATGCCAGATGTGTCTAGGACATCTTGGAAGAAAGTGTAGTTTTATACCTCATGGAGTAGGTGGCGCCAGCAGCAGTTTGTTGGCATAAGACAAAGACCTTCTGGAAGTTTCTAGAAGCTGTGCGACAGGGGGAAGGAGTGTGGCGAGCACATCCATCCTAGTGAACACGTCATAAACACCTTCACTACACTCAGAATGGCCTCCCTCTTGTTCACTCTGGTCTCTAGCTCTGCACTACAGGACCTTCTTGTTCTTATGAGTCAGAGAGAGTGAGTGAATGTATTTGCAGGCAGTATTGTGAGTGGGTGCTGTTGAGAGCTCGTGTTTCTGTGCTCCACAGCAAAGATACGAAGTGCAGCCTAAGCCTACACCTTGAATACCTTTCAATCACAGTACATCACAAATGCATATTTAGAATCTGTTAATGTAGAGAATCTGATCATCCTAGAATCTGTTTGATAATTCCTTCAAAAAAAAAAAAAGTAGGTGATTATAACACGCCTTTTGTGAAATGTTGCTGATCTGATTGGACAATCATGACATGTTGTGCCTCAATTTTACATTACTTTTAGCTCACACTTTTATCCAAAGCGACTCACATTTTGTCAACTATCAATTGTTCAGGGCCCGTCTCCCCTAGAGCAACTTAGGGTTAAGTGCCTTGCTCAAGGGCACAACGGTGGCAGCTGAGATTTGAACCCATAACTTTTTCAGGCTACTTGCACACTAGCCAGGTTCCTTAACCGCTACGCTACCAACGCCAACAGCGCCCACAACGCCCACGCCTCAACCCTCCCTGGTTCAAGTTCTCTAAAGTAATTTTAGTATTTCCTAATATCACTGTTGAAAGGGCCAAACATTGGAGTGCCTTTGTTTTTCCTCACTATCACAGACACCTGAACTGTTTAGTAAGACAGGATCTCCTCCTCTAACCCCACATTGAGTTCAGTTCACTGTTTGTCTTGCAGGCCTGCAGGTTCTACAACTCCCAGTTGCACGTTGTGGAGTTCAAGCACGAAGAGTATGCTGGAGACCACCGCACACTGCCCAGGTACGCACGACACCTGAGTCATCCATCCTTTTTACCTGATTCATTCATGTCTGTCTCCTGATTCACTGTCCACCTGATTCATCCATCCTTTTTACCTGATTCATTCATGTCTTTCTCCTGATTCACTGTCCACCTGATTCATCCATCCTACTCACTGATTGATCCATTCCTCTCTCCCGATTCACTCTCTCTCTCACCTGATCATCCATCCTTTTTACCTGATTCATTCATTTCTTTCTCCTGATTCACTCTCCACCTGATTCATTCATCCGTCTCTCCCGACTTACTCTCTCCCTCACCTGACTCATCCGTTCTTCTCATTCTTTCACTCACACTCTTCTTATCTACCTGCCATTTCTGTCCAAATCTTTCTGCTGTGACACCAACAGATGGACAAGTAGCAAATATTTCCAGTCTCAAGGAGTGTGTCTCCAGTAGCACATATCCTCTCTCCTGAGTTGGTGTGTGTGTGCTTCCTGAATGGTGAACCTGATGTACTGTTGCAGTACTTGGCACGTGTATGTGTGTGTGTGTGTTTGTGTGTGTGTGTGCTCCTAGTTTAGTTTCAGCGGTGCTGCATTCATTCACATAGTACACAATGCCATCAATAGGACCACTTTCAGAATCGGTTCTGTTAACAGAACAAGAACAAGTATTTTATGTGTTTTCAATTGAGCTCTTAGAACCGGTCTTCTTGAGTGTTCTCCATCGGCTGTGATCCTTAGCTTGTGACCTTCCGTGGGCCTGGCGCTCGGCACCAGTGGAATGTTTTCCTCTCTCCCCCAGGGGTTGCCATGGTGGACTGGGGTCAGTTCGCATGACCCCCTCCCTCAACTAGCTGCGGGTGTGGATGCAGAACCGCCACCATTCCCACATATTTTTAGCCATGCTGGATCTCTGTTCATCCTTCCATTCACTTACATTTGCTCACACACACACACACACACACACACACACACATTTGCACAAGCATGGACAAACACACACGCATGGACACACACATATGCACACTCACTCACACACACACACGCACAAGCATGGACACACACACATACGCATGCACACACACACACACGCACACACACACTCACACACGCGCGCACACACACACCGAGGCCTCAGAGGTCTAAGTACATTACTAGAGGAAACCCAAAACTTTATTTTTGCAAAAGCCCTCGGAAATGCTTGCGGTCTGCCTTTTACATAATGGAGGTTGTAAATAGATGGTCTGGTTGTCTCATATGGGTGTCTCATGTATCCGAATGGAAAAGCCGAGAGGTTCACAGTGAGGCGAAAAATCTGATGTAGTGGGACATTGTTCACAAAGTGGGACATCTCTCATATAGTAATATGTCTCTAGAGCAGTGGGGCTTCTTCAGTGTTGTGAAACATCTCTGATGTTGTAAGACAACTTAAAGGGTAGGTTCAAGATTTTACACCTAAAGCCTTTTTTTCTGATTATTTATGATGAAATGCAATGGTTAAGACTGACATTTTGACAAATGCCTCTGTTCTGAGAATTTTAAGATGTTGTGGTATCACCCCTGCTGCAATTCTTTCAAAAACAAATTCTTCCACAACAGATGAAATATTATCAAGACTGCAAATTGTAGATACACCAGGTGTATACATAAGCGGGGAGGATTTACTCTTTTTTGAAGGTCTCTGAGGTTGGCTTGAATTGTGAGGAGGACTCAGGAGAAGAAAGGCTTTAACAATGATCTCATGTGACATCAGCCAGATTCCTCGGCGGAGCCTGCCAGCCTGACGCTCTCTCAATATGCCTTTCAGAAGCCAGCCATGCCACACCACAGAGCTCTCACAAAGCCCTCTCGCTCATCCAGTGCATCCAAGCAGGCACTGCTGTGGATGCCCTTCTGTGGGGTCCTGTCAGGCACAGAGACAGACTGGGTGGCCAGGACCCGGGCTGTTCTGTGCCCATAATTCACCCATGCTGTCTCGAGGGCTTGACGGGGGTAATTAAGCCTGGGTAACTGTCTCACAGTAACAACCGAAGGGCAATAAGAACGTGTGAAAGGGTGAATAGCATTGAGGCTGTATCCACCATTACATGGTTCGCATCCTCCACGGAACGCAATAAGCATGAATAATTGAGATGAGATGCAATACAAACGATAGGCAATAAATTAATAATTAAGGTGAAATGAAAAGCTAAGTGAAAATGCATTTTTAAAGCCTCCTGAAAGTGTTTACATGTTTTTAAATGTCACCCCTTGGGGACATGGATAATGAGATCAACCCTGGTGGAGACATGGAGTGTCACCTACTGTGGATGGTGGCAGTATTAGTAGAGAAGCTCACCAGCACAGTCCACATGCTGTCTAACGGAGCAAAGCTGTGTGCACTCTTTAACGGACACAGAAAAGTCAAGTCATGTTCATTAAGGAGTAATCTGCTGGATCCACCCTTAGCCCTGTTGTTCGAGGTCACCAAGTGCTGTCGGTAGGAAAAAGAATGAGATTTTTTTTATACAACATAAACCAAATAGTGAACTGGCAACTAACACTAACTGAATGGGGCACAGCAAGTTACTTTCAGTTTCATTTTCCTATGCCCCATTCAGATAACGTTGGCTGCCGATTCTGGTTCAAGTTACTATAGACAGAACTCACTGACCTCAATTAACAGGGCCATGGATCAGGGCCATGGATCCTTTAACTGAACAGAGCAAAGTCAGACCAGCACACTCATCACATTCATTAGCTAAGCACAGAAAAAGTCAGACCAGCACACTCTTCATGCTCACTAGCAGAGCACAGCAAAGTAAAAGCAGCACACTCTTCATGCTCACGAGCGTAGCACAGCAAAGTAAAAGCAGCACACTCTTCATGTTGATTAAAGGAGCACAGCGAAGTGAAAGCAGCACACTCTTTATGCTCACTAGTGGAGCACAGCGAAGTCAGACTTTGAATTGCACTTTTTATGCTCTTTAGATGTCAGCCATGTCAAACCAGCAAACTTTATATTCCCCCGGCACACTCTACACACTCTTTAACTGCACGCAGTAATGTCGAACAAGCACACTCTACACGCTCGCTAACTGAACAAGACAAAGTCAAAGCTGCACACTCTCCGTGTTCTTTAACGGACCGCAGCGGAGTCAAGCCAGGTTACTTCCTCAGCATTTGTCAGGACTCTTAATTGTTTGGGAGAAAGGGGGCGAATGCAGAATGCAGGACAAGGGCAATTGAATCAGGAGAATGGATGGGAGACAATCAGACAGCACACAGAGGCCTCTGTGTGTGTTTGTGTGTGTGTGTGTTTGTGTGTGTGTGTGTGTGTGTGTGTGTGTGTGTGTGTGTGTATGTGTGTGTGTGTTGGGGGTGGTGGGGAAGTTATGGAGGTTTGGGGGGGGGTGATTTGAAGAAGCGGAGAGAGGTGTGGAGGATGTTGGCTCGTTGGGGGGGAAAAGGCGGATGGCAGTTAATGTAATGAATGTCCAACCCCAGCCCAGCCCAGCCCTTCCCGTCTGATTTGGCTAGCACAGCCTAATGCTGATAGATGGGAGTAAAGTCTGTCCCCACACCCTCCAATTTGTCTCCCCAGATCTGTCTCTGTGCCCTTCTACTTCTGTCTCAATCTCTTTTTGTTTTTCCCTCTCTCTCTCTCGCTCTCTCTCTATATCTCCCTCTCTCTCTATCTGCAATATCAGTATCATGGACATGGATGTGTTTCCCTAGAAACACACATGGATGGACCATAAATCCTATGTTGTGGAGATCTCTTTGGGTCCAAGTGTCCATATTTTTTTTTTTTTTTAATTTATGTTTATTTATTATTTTTATTTTTTATTTTTTATCAATTTAATGCATAGTCAATTTAAGCGCAGTAGTTGAAGTACACTTACTTAATGTGTAATATGGGCTTGTGTTAGCACTATGTAATATGGTACTATAATGTGAGTATACGATCACTGAAGTGGACTTTCACTCTCTAGCTCTCTCTGTCTCTCTCTTTCTCTCTCTCTGTCTGTCTCCCTCTCTTCTCCCTCTCCCCTCCCCTTGCATTTATCTCCTTGTGTTGTGTTTTCTTTTCAGAAAGCTCTACAGGGCAGAGAAGCTGCCCTCTCACTCTTTTGAGATCGACCATGAGGATGTGGACAAGGATGAGGTCAGTTGTCCGACAGTGACCCTGTCATTATTTAGCTCTTTATGAGTAGCTGCAGCAGGAGCAGGAGCAGCTTCATTTAACCAGCCCTGATGTGCCATGGTATAGAAATCATGGAAACGCATGGAGAGTGAATTATGATGACAATGATAGTTTAACAACCAGCGGGCAAAGTGCCAGGGCACAGTGTTGATAAAGTATGTATTTGTGTGTGTGTGTGTGTGTGTGTGTGTGTGTGTGTGTGTGTGTGTGTGTGTGTGTGTGTGTGTGTGTGTGTGCGTGTGTGCGTATTTGTATGTGTATGTGTGTGTGTGTGTGTGTGTGTGTGTGTGCATATGCGTGTGTGTGGTGTGTATGTGTGTGTGTGTGTGTGTGGTGGGTGGGATGGGGATTGGGTAAAAGCTGACTCATCAGATTAGCTGTGCGCTGTGGACACGGGTTGGGTGCCAAAGGCCCTGCCCTTGCTAGTGCCTGTGTAATTCACTGCAGTCAATCAATAAGCCGCCAATCTACATATCACACTTAACGGCGCCCGGCGAGGCAAGCGAAAACCAACACTAATTAATCTGCAGCGGCCTCAAGTAACCCCTGAGTGGAGCTCAGGACACTGAGACGCAGCAGGCAGCCTCAGCCTAAGCCTTCATCTTGGCTCTGAGCTGGAATGCTAAAGCAGCCAGTCGCCTCTCTGGAGAGGGGGTCAGAGTGAAACTGAGTGCCATTGTGCGCCATCCTGGCTCAGTGGAAGTGCTGTGCTGAGCCTGTGCTGTGTCCCGCAGGACACCACGTCGCTGTCGTCGTCCAAAGGCGGAGGCGGCGGGGGAGGAGGGGCGGGGAGCGGCACGGGGGGAGCTGGCGTCTTCAGATCTGGCTGGCTCTACAAAGGGAACTTCAACAGCACCGTCAACAACAGCATCACTGTCCGGGTGAGGAAGTGGACGCAGCATTGGGCCTGGCGCTGTGCTAATAGATGGATCATCCTCTCTCTCTCTCTTTCTCTCTCTCTCTATCTCTTTCTCTGTCTCTCTCTCTCTTTGGCTCACTGCACCAGCCTCACACTGTGTCCAAAAGCCAAGCTAGACACACCTGCCTGAACATCTATCTCTGTCTTTCTCTTCGTCTCTGTCCATCTTTGTGTGTGATATCTCTATTCCACATAAATATCTCTCAGGTAAATGGATGTACAACTCATAATTTCATGTGACGATCTGAGATAATATAAACAAATCCAAAGCTGTAAGAGGTATTCTGGTTGCCAGCTCTCCTTAATTAACTTCTAGGAGGAGATACAAACAACAGGAACTTTTTACTTATTTGTCTCCCTCATTTGCAATCTGGCCTATTGATCTTCTACATTGCTCTAGAATGTATATTATTGTATAATCTATCATTATTGTATAAGTTATTAAGTTATGTTATTATTGATTATAGATATTTATGCACTCATCATGATATGAACACCACTTGTTGTGTCGTTGTTTGTTTGGATGTCCACAGTCATTCAAAAGGAGATACTTTCAGTTGACTCAGCTGACAGACAACTCCTACATCATGAACTTCTATAAGGATGAGAAGATCTCCAAGGAGCCAAAGGGATGCATCTTCCTGGACTCCTGCACCGGAGTTGTCCAGGTTGGAATGTTGTGTCACTCTATTTATTCCCACAAGTCAGGGCTAATAGGAAGGCAGTGACTTTATAGAAATGGTCATTTATGGATTTTGGTGAAGCCATGATGCTTTTACTGGACCCTGAGGTTCTTTGAAGGTCCTTCACAGCCCTTAGGGGAATGCAAAACTGCTGCTGTATGTTAAACTGTGAGTCTTTCATGAAAGCTGGACAGGGACTTTGGGAAGGCCTGTACACCATGTGCTGCTGGCAGTGTGGGGACAGAGAGGGGTTAATATGATGAGACAGTGATGGACGGAGTGGAACTGAGATCCAGATGTATAAGTCGGTCCAAATCCACAAGACGGATTCTAGTTGCCAACCTCTCACAGTATCAACAATAGGAGACACATCCATCCATCTTTACTGATCAGTTTCTGCCTTGCTTGCAATCTACCTGTGGATTTTTCTATTTTTCCTCCACGGTGTTGCATTAATGTAGTCCAGATGTAGAGGAGAGATCCAGATGTGGTCCCCTTAAGTAATGCGGAGTAATGCGGGATGCCAGGGGCATGTCATTGTGAACTCTGCCTTGCTTTGTCCAAAGGGCATGACGCCAAACTCAAAAAGACTCGACTTGTCTTTTTCTATTTTAGAGTGCCTCTTTTCCTGCAATTACATCACCCTCACTGGAAAGGCTTTGAGTCTCTGAGTTATTCCAGACTGTAGCTGGCATACAGATCTCAGATGCCAGATCAGGACCTTATGTACCTTATGATTGTGTGTGTGTGTGTGTGTGTGGGGTGGGGGGGGGGGGGGGGTTGGAGGAGGGGTTAGCATGGGGTTTGTGGGCATGTTGACCTTTGACCGCGTGTTCTCTGTCAGACGTCTCTGATGTTGGTCTCTCTCCTTTCAGAACAACCGTCTGCGGAAGCATGCGTTCGAGCTGAAGATGAACGAGGTGACGTACTTCGTTCTGGCGGCCGAGAGCGAACAGGACATGGAGGAGTGGATCAGCACGCTCACCCGCATCCTGCAGATCAGCCCGCCAGACGCGCCAGTGCTTGACCGCAAGAGCGCCGACCTCAGCGACACACGACAGGGTGAGTCTGGACAACCAAGCTAGAAAGGAGGACAAAAGGGAAGAGATATGTCATACACACAAATATGCCCAACATGCACCTCTGATACACTGATGAAGCTGTGAAGCACGAGGAGCAGAGCCAACTCTTACAACCAGCTAGGGTCTGTGATGGTAGCGAGTAATTGATAGTGGACGGTGGTAGTGGTAATGTGCTAGCATGCTAGTAGCCTGGAAATTGTGGGTTCGAATCCCAGGCTGCCACCGCTGTGCCCTTGAGCGAGGCATTAAACCCTAAGTTGCTATAGGGGAACAGGTCCTGATGTTCTTGGTAGCTGATACAAGTGATAAATGTGTCTGCTAAATGTTTAAATGTAATCTCAATGAGGACTAGTATGCAATCTGTCGAACTATGCAGCCTAAAAAGAATTATCTATGCTAAGAACTGTATTCTAAGGATGCAGATCAGTAAGGACTATCTAGGTGGTTGCCTGCAGCTTGTGTATGCAACTCAGTAAGGAGTATGCAGTCTGCTGAAGTGTGCACTCAG